>VMDO01018592.1:26774-41903 GCA_007922755.1 Pedetes capensis
CAGAAGCTAAGCAGGGTCAGGCCTGGTTAGTACCTGGATGGGAGACCGCCTGGGAACACCAGAAGCTGTAGGCTTGGGAGAAGGACCTGGCAACCCCCTCCCAAAAATCAATCTGCCATTGAAAACCCTATGAACAGCAGAGAAGCACTGACAATAGTGTTTCCCCTGTTGTACAGAGGGTTGCTATGAGTCGGATACCTACTTGACGGCACCTAACAACAACAACATATACAGTCAGTATCAAATTTATTTGGAGCAAAATGATAAATAGTTTGATGGCCATATTTAAAGCAATATTAATAAAAAATGAGAGGTTTAAATTTAAAACTAAAATATGGCTTATTCCTAAGAACCCAGGGTACGTGGGAGCTGAAGGCACAAGGCCTTCAGGGCTTAGATCTGCCCTTCTGGCCGCATACTTAGCCACTGTAGGGCGCAAGTGTGTCTGGAGCCAGTTGCAACTCTGACTCATGTTGCAATTAGAATTGACCTATTATTGTAGCGTAGTGATCAAAACCGTGGGCCTCAACATCAACAGATTCCAGGTAAAACCTTGATTCTTTCCCTTGGTGGCTGTGTGACCTTAGAGAAAGAGATGATAGGTAAGGCTCAGTTTCCTCATCCAGACCATGGCTTGTTAAGAGCATTAAAGGAAACAATGTGCAATAAATATGCTTTGTATAATATAACACTGGGTAAATACTCAAAGAATGCCCATTCCTGGCATTTTATGGTGTTGCTTTAATGGATATTTTAATGGTATACCTTGCATGATTAGAATAGAGGGAGAGAGAGGAAGGGAGGGAAAGAGAAAGAAGGAAGGAGGGCACAGTGAAATCCATGTCATAATGAAACCCATTAAGTTGTACATTAAAACTTTCCAATAAAAAAAGAAATAATGTTGCTATGAAAAAAAGAAAGAGGGAAGGAAGGAGAGAGGGAAGAAGAGAAGGAGAGAGAAGCAGTGATATCAGTGAAGGCAAAGATCAGGGGGAACTAAGGTCCCCCTGGGCAATCACCGGTGAACACACCATCCTCAAAGGTCCTTTGGATTTGGAACCAGCAGCATAAATGGATGAGAGAGTCAGTCAAGTTTCTTCCTCACAAATATACCCTTCCTTCTTGGATCCGTGATGTATTTGATATTTATTTTAATCTTGATTTTTTTTTTGAATGCAGAAGTCATTTTTACTGTTTGCTTGTAATTGCATATCAGTTTGGCAATACTGTGAACACTGGCCTGAAAAGAGGCTTTGTTCTTCAGAAGAATTTGACTTATTTACATTTTCAATACTTTTGATAAGTTGGTATTACAAATGTCTATAACTATATTTACTTGCAGAAAAACATTTTTCCATGGGTAAAATAATCATTAGCCAATTAATTCTGTCATTTTTTGCCATAACTTTTGTGCCAGGTGGTTCCAGTAAATCCAGGTATATCAAGAATAATGTCCACAAAAAATTAAAACCCCTTGTTAATTACCAAGGGCCTCCTTTCTTTCCATTTGACAGAATGCGGTGGTGTCATTCAAAGAGCTATGTGGCCTCTCCTCAGTGGCCAATCTCATGCAATGCATGCTGGCAGTTTCTCCCCGCTTCCTGGGGCCTGACAACACACCCCTGGTGGTCCTGAATCTCAGTGAGCCCTATCCCACCATGGAGTTGCAGGGAATTGTGCCAGAGGTTCTGAAGAAGATCGTCACGACTTATGACATGGTGAGTCATGTTTGTCTTTTCACATAGCCTGGTGAGAGAAGTATCTTCAGACAACACACCAGACATTTTCAGGAGCTTTTTTTGAAGTGCACTTTCCTATTTCATGCTTCATTTACCTACATTGGGAAAGGAACTCCCTTGGCCTTGTGGTATTTGAGTTTGGTGTGTTATTATTTGGAAAGCAGGATTTGGAGACACTTGCCACAGTTGAATTAAATGTTAGTTTCTCAAGAACTGTATCTAAATCAGTTGCTAAATGATGCTCTATGTTCCATATGCATAGTTAAAAAATTTTTATTTCCTCTTGGAGCCAGCCATCGATTTATTTTGTTTTCACTTATCAACCTGGGAAAGGTGAGAAGTTTAATGTTTTTTTAAAAATGAATTTGAAATACCATTGGAGGTAGGTGCGTCCATCAAGTGACTCTCCACTGTGCAAGATTTTCCTTCCTCACAGCAGCTGCTATGAGACACCTGTATTTGTAAATCAGCTTAATGTTAATGAGATATCTTTGGGACACCTGAAATAGTACCTTTTTGCATTTAAGTTTTATCTTGCATTTCTTACTCAGATCCTGCTTTTATTGTTCTTTGTGATTTATCATAACTCTCAGGGAGAATTTAATGGGTAAGCAGTACCCATTTTCAAACTCCTGATGGAGGTGAAGCTGTCAGTATTCCATATGTGCGAAGACTCCTTAGCCTGGTAGGGCTGAGGGTGCTGCCAGGAACTCCCCTCCTGGTGGGCCAGTCTGTCATCCTTTATCACTGTAGGTACTTAGGGGTCACTGCCTCATCCAGCACCACCTTTGCTCTGAAAGCACCAGTGAAGGTTACAAAACACGAGGGTTCTTCTGGTGTGGCTTGCTGTACTCAAGGACAAAACAGAATTGGCATCATACGCCTTAACAGAAATGTTTTTAGCTCTTGTATAAATTGGTCTGCAAGCTACAATTTAGGAAGATTTATGTAATTCAAGAGAAAGAGAAACACTTCCGGCTGGTATTTCCCACACTGTGTTCTGAGGAGCCTTGGTTTCTTTGGACATTAGTAAATGTCACATGAGGAAAGGGCTCCATGGTGAAATAATTGGGGGAAATACTGACCTGAACAAAACTGGCCAGATGTCATTACTGCAGTATTTTGCAGAGCCTTTTATTTGCCAGTTTAGTGGCTTCTGAGAGGATGGTGGAAACAACGTATCACGAGTTGACTTGACCAGTAGTCTCCTATTTCCAAAACCATTTCTGAAGAACACATTCTTGGAAATGCTTCTTTAGCCTTTGGATGAATACATCTGGAAGTACCAACCCAGAATGTGCAGTGTTTTAAGTAGCTTTTTAGTTCATTACCTTTAAAAAGGTTTATTTGTTTGTTTTGGGGCTGCTTCCTAGGTTCCTAGGAAGTAGCCACACATTATAGCAGGTGCTTACCCTTCTTTGGCGTTTTGGCTTGGAGCTCATAAAAACATAAGATACAAGGGATTGAGCATGGGACACTACAGGTAAACTTCAGAGAGTGGCACCCACCCTGCAGAAAGCAAGAGGGCCGAGGTCAAGTGTCTGATAAACCTTGACAGACACACTGTTCTGGTGCCAGAGGGGCCACAGAGACCAGTGTGAATAGCCTCAGTCCTCAGGGAGCCATCCATCTAGTCCCCTGAATGGAAGAGGGGGATGCAAGTGAACACAGGAAGCCTGTTCTGGGATTCCTCTGTGGGGTGGAAAGACAGGAGAAAGGGGTAAATATGGAAACATTGACGTGCTCCCCACATGCTGTGAGCCAGACTACCCAGTTGGTTTCTGAGACTAGGTTTTGTGGGAAGAAGCCAAAAGAAGTAGCTGATATTTATAAATACTTCTGAAGCTGAAGCCACAAATAAAATCACAAACTTACTTTATTGATTGAAATTTAGATGGCACTCATCTCTATGGCAGTCATGCAATAACATTTCTTCATAGTAAGTTTTTTAACAGGGACCTCCTGACAGTGACTGGGAGTCCCCATGGGAGGACATGATAGACTGGGACAAGTGCTGATCTGGGCAGGAGGATGAATTTCCTGGCTTCTCAGGATCTCTTAAAGCTCCTAAGGACACTAGAGATCTTTATAGCACCCATGGCTATTCTTAGTTTCAGAAATTGCTCAATGCTACTTGGTTCCCTGCGCCTTCCTCTTCCTGGACTGGTAGGTCATAACCCTTATTACATAACTTTTATTTGCATCTAACTTATATTTGTGTTGTAAAAGTGATAAGACAGACTGTGTTAGCTTGTTTAAAGGTTTTAAATGGTGAAATTACTCTTTCCTGAAGTATAATTGAAATAGCTGTGGTGCATGATACTCCGAAGTTTATTGACTTATTTTGTTTTTAATTCCATCTACTAAACTAGGTTATAAAATATTTTAAATTAAATTCAAATTATTGCTACACAAGTAGTATAACTCTCATAATATTTTACATTCCATTTTTAGTGACCTAATGGTTTCTCATCTTATGACAATTATTTTGTTAAAATAATCCAGAAGAATAGAGTAAATGTTGATAGGAAGTGTACTAAGGTCTTGGACAACCCATAACTTTAAATATAGCTCTTTATTTTTATAATGTTATGTTGTGCTTGACCCAAACTTAACCTTAGAAATAAGATCTCATTTCATTTTGTTGACTTCTCATTTATAACTTGAGGACTCCAAGTGAGAAGTAAGGGTAGGTTGAGATTCACATCCAGAATACCTGTGTTATTGCTGTCCACACTGCTAGCTTGGCCTTCTGTGAGGACTGTGCTCTGGTATCTCCTGAGAATATAAACATGGGTATTCTTGCTATCAAAACTGTGATCATGTTACACTTTCTAGACTCTGACTAATAACATAGTGTCTCGGAAATGTGCCAGGTTTTTTTTGTGAAAAGGGAAAATGCAGCTCATGGACTGTGGGAGGCATGTAAGCTCCATGGAGGTCAGAAAAACGGACTGAGGAGAAGGGTGGCCACACGTCCCCATGTTCCTGGGATGACCTGTTCATATATACCTATTGTCCTACTATAATAGTTACTAGTTTTCCTTTTAACTCTTAAAAGTAATCCAGTTCAGAAGAAGAAGAAAGATTAATTTAATGTTTTTAATTTTTAGGAAGCATTAGTTGAATTATTGCCTACCCACAGGTTCTGGGTCATCCTAATGGTTCCTGTGATGACCACCAACAGACAGACTTTGAAACCCACTGTGATTGTAGCTGTACCATTTGTGGTGTTTTCCTGGGTTTTGCAAGTGGTGGGATGCAAGCCAGGGACCTAGCTTAAGGAGGCAGGTATCAAAGCCATTCAGGAGAGGAAGAGAAGTCTAGACACCTTCTTCCACTGGGGATATTAGGGGAATTTTAAAAATAGGGACTGGATCAAGGTGAAGGGGGCCTGACTGAGTGTTATCAGCAGAGGTAGAGTCTGGACACTTCAATCTGGGATATAAGGCACCTGTGGACACTGTGCCCAGAGCCGTGGTGCAGGCAAATGACCTCTTTTCCTCCTATTAGTGGATCAGGGCCCTGAGTCATATCCCCCAAGAACCTGGAATGCAGATATATTACTTGAGGACCATTGGTGGGGTTGAAAGGTGCCTTCCTCTAAGTGGAGGCTTCCTGGGAATCCCAGGCCTCTAAGTAGGAGCCTCCTTATCTCCATGAGCCCAGTGTCCTTAAGTTCTCTATCCCATTTCTTGGGACTCACCTGTGTTTTCCTGGGTCATTCAGACTCCTCCTGCCACCTCACCCTCTCTGATTCTCATAGTGGAAATTATCGCTAAGTCCCTTTGCTCATCTCCTTTCAATTGTTTTCAATACAGAGGGGGGCTGGTGTCTACTGTTACACCATGACACTAGGCCATGTCCACTACTCCCTATTTTATCATATTGCACTATGAAGTGTATATCATTATATTCTACATTATGTCCAAAACTGATTTGCTTTCTTTTGAAGTAGAACATAGTAGAAATTTAATAGGTTTATTTCAACAATATAGAGAGAAAATAAGTATTGTTATTCTGTTTTCCTTGATGAACCCAAACCTATTTGTAAGCTCTTGCCCTGTGCAAGGCACTGCTTATTCATCCAGCAACAAATATTTATTGAGTACCTACTGTGTACCAGTGACTAGTTTAGTTACTATGAGGTAATATGAAGATTAATAAACTGTTTCTTTTCCCCTGAGGAATTTACAGTTTATTTGAAGAGATGAATTATGTCCATAGATAGCTAGTAAAGTGACAAATAATATTTAGAAAGATAGCAGACAGTTATTTTGAAACATTTAAACAAATTATTTGGATGTTCAGGAAGAGAAAGGTCAGTTTCCAGTTTAGGGCTTAGGAAGACTTCAAGGACCCATTGGCCTTTGAGAATGAGTTTGATTTTGACTGGTAAAGGCAAGCTGAGTTCAAATGGTGAAACCTGCTCAGAGGTGAGGAGCACATGTTCTGGGGACTCCTGGTTGGACTGGTAGTAGTAGATAGGAGAGAGTCCTTACACATTTTTGAGCAGTAAAGGTCTATGTTTAAACACAGGCTGTTTGGACTCTGAGAGCCTTGGAGTGGAAGAGAACACCAAGACCACCTGTTGAGCACATTTATTTTGCAAGTGAGAAAATGGAAACGCTGTGGTTCATCACATTAATGGCAGAACCAGGGTTCCAGCCCATGTAGTCTGTCTCCAAATTTTTATTTTTCTGAAATTCAGATCATTAACTATGATTAACATTAACTACGGGGTGTGTAGATGAATGATGAGTATTCTGGTAAAGCACAGGTATCTGCATAATAGCCATCCACACTTCTTCACATGGGGCTCTTGAAGTTGTAGGTACCTTACTTTTGATTGAAGATAGAAAATAACTTATTTTGCCTGCTTTGGCATATAAGACAAATTTGATGAGTTTAAAATAAGAAAAACTGTAATCAATAGTTAGATCAAGTTCCACTCAAAGAAATTTGATTACAAGTATCTCAACATATCTTTTATATTATTACTTTGGGAAACAGGAATTTAAATATTTTACATAAAATTTGCATAAATGAACTTGACTGTATCCACCCGTTGCTATCGACTAGCAAGACTGAGCTTGTTCTCTCATGTAAGCTGGTGAGAGAAAATAAGGATGGTGTAACTTGAGCTTCAGAGTTTGTAGCAAGTGGCTGGATATTCTCATGCACAGTGTTCTTAGAGTTCAGTCCACACCGGCATCTTGGCATCTCGGTGCATCTCCCTCTTCCAGCCATAGAATTGATACAACTCATCCTCTTTCTAAACCAAAGTGACCTCCCCAACCTTTTCATGCTGAGTAGCACTTTAGCTCTCTGGCTCCCTTTAGTATCCACACTAACACAGAGAGACCAGAGAGTTTGCCATCTTCCCCTGTAGAAAGAAAACATTGGACATTTAGATGTTTTGTGAAGTATTACATAAAAGAAACTTGTTTTTGCAACTTTTGTTTTTGTTATAGCTTTTCTGTAATTAAATTGATGAAGGCACAGGGAGTGAAAAGGGGAGAAAAAGGAAAAAGTAAAGAAGTTGCCCAGCTCTCTATTACTGGCAGTAGAATTGTTCATATGCACAGCTACAGACTCATGGGCAAATTCATTTTTATCACTGCAGTTTCTTTGTCTCTACTTTCCATTTGAAATTAATTTGTTTAGATTTCTTCCTTGAAACTTCACAAAAATCTTGATTTTAATTACCTGAATTAACGTTTAATTAAGAACACATACTCTGAGGAATCCATTTATCTTATAGAGACTAGTATTTTTTTAAGAGAAGAACAAGATTCTTTGGGAGGATATAATTTGTACTCTGTGAATGTTTTTATGGAAGTTGCTGACTAGTCTCTTCTAACAAATGATTTTAAATATTTCTTAAGTAAAGCAAGGTTTTTAAAGTATGTGAAATGAAGGCTTTTTCTTACATGGCAATGTTGGCAATCAGGATGTCACATCAGGAGCATTCTGTTTTATGCTGTTGATATGGTTTCATGTACTTTCTCTTGCCACTCCTTAATGTAGTGAGGAGATAAATCACACTTCATAATTAACAGGGTCTGGAGATCTGGACCAAACCAGAGATGATCTTCAATCAGGTTTCTATTGATTATCATCTTTGTGGTTCCTTTCATCACTTTCCTGCCTCAGAACTTGATGTTAAAAGCGTCTTTTAGTTGAAGGTGTCAATTTTACCAACTTTTATAACTGGGAAAAAAGGTCAGATAGAATATTATGCTTTGGTAGTGACTGAGCTAGGAAGTAAAGAAAAAAGGAAGGAGAGAGGGAAGGGGGGAGTTTAAATGAATGAATGCATGCATTCATTCTGCATTCTGCAGAAGGCTATAGTTGGTGGCTGGAGAGGTTCAGTAAATGATGTTTCCAAAAGCAGCCCTCTGGAATCCCCAAAACCATACGTCTGAGCCACATCAGAATGGCTCCAGTTGCCAGTGGAAAGGAAGTGTTTACAAGACATATCACATGTGCTGTCACATCAGATGGGCCCAGCAGGGCAACCAACAGCAGGGAGATTTGGAAGCTTCTGGAAGACATTGCTTCAAAGCTTGCCTATGGTGGGAACTGAAAAACTTTACTTCTGATCCAGTTTTCTCACTTTACATATCTTCACAGAAACCAGGAATATTTAAACATATTCCTGCTTGTGCACACCACCACCACCCCATACTAAGCAAGGAACAGGAGGGAAAAGAGTAGCAATTGGGGGAATGACAGGGTTCCAGCCCACGTAGTCTGTCTCCCAGTTTTCTACTAATTGCGCTCCATCCCTCTCAGCCTTAATGGAGTTCAGCGTTTTGTCAAGTGAGATCCTCAGAGAAAACAATGGTACAAGCTGATCATCCGTAATCTGAAAGTCCATATTCTGAATGCTCCACAATCCATCAGGGCAGATTTTGGAGCATTTTGGATTTTGAGTTTTTAAATTAGGGATGTTTAAAAAGTAAAGTCTATGCAACTATTTTAAAATCTGAAACACTTCTTGTTCTACACATTTTGGATGAGGGATACTCAACCTGTGTGGAGCAAGCCGCTATATAATCTGACACAACCAGACTGATTTAAATGCCTAAGTAAACTAGGCACCAGTAGCTGGGGGGCTGGCAAACTGTACTGGTGAGAGAAATGGGAGTCTGCTGTTGATGCAGCTCCGTACCTTGGGTAGATTTCATTTGCATCAAGCCTACCCAGGATGACTCTTATAGAATGGTAGTTTGGCCGGGCATGGTGGTGCATGCTTGTAACCCCAGTGACTTGGGAGGCAGAGCAGGAGGATCACAAGTTCAAGACCAGAGGCAATCTACGTAATTTAGCAAGACCCTGTCTCAAAAAGTAAAAAAAATAGGCTGAGACTGCTCAGTGGTCCAGCACTTGCAAAACATGCAAACATGAGGCCCTCGGTTCAACCCCCAGTACCACCAGGAAAAAAAAAAAAACAGAATGGTAGTTTGGGGGCATGTTGTTGATAGGGTCTCCATGGTTTTGCTTCTCTATTTAGAGCCTTTCTGGTTCTTTTTTTGTTTTGTTTTATTTTGTTTTTGTTTTTTGGCAGGGGGCGTAGTAGAGAACGATTGCTTATTTTTCAAATATTTTATTTCTCTGGGTCTGGTAGAAAATATGTAGAAAATTAATCTGAAACCTAATGCTCAAGAAAAGTTAGAGAACTTTAAAAAGGTATGCTTTATGCAAAAGAACACTTGCATTTTTGATAAAACTAAGAAGTACTGTAGTCTTCTTTCTTCCTGCACCAAAAGCAGAGATATCATTCCTTGTGTTCCCATCAAATTCCACATTGAATATTAGATTTTGCTCGTGAATAATCCTTCAAAGCTTATATTTGAAACTTTCTTTTTCAGAAGTGTTCTGTGTTTGTCTCTGTGATGACTGAGACACCTCCAATGTTGTTTGCCATGTTCTGTTCTCTATCAAGAACGCCTACAGGAAATGTTTTTTAAGAAGACTTTATAAATTTTTATCATTTTTATAATTGTATACTTTGTAGATTATGCGCATGGTTCTTTTAGGTGAGCCGTGTACACTGTCGATACTTTGAAGCTGTGAGGAAGTATTTAGCTGGGGTTTAGCTCATGTGGTAGAGTGCTGCTCTGGACCCTGTGAGGACCCAAGTTCGATCCCAGCAACAAAGACAGGAGGAGAATGTGGCAATCCACTCCCAAAGCAATCCAGAAACAATCAGCCATGGAAAACCCTGTTAGGGTCGCAATGAGTCGGACATGACTCAATGGCACCCAGCAGCAATAACCCCAGTTTATTCAGTGAACATTTTGTCTCCACTAGCTTTTGAATACACTTGAGTGTGAGGAGGCAGCACTGCTGTCTTTCTATGTCAGTGATCATCATCCTAGTGCTGCCCCATGTCACCTTTTGTTTTTGTGACAGAGTCCAAGTTCACACTTCACACTCAACCCAAGTGGTTGTCCCAGGATTGTAGTTCTAGTTGGTAATGCTTATCTCTTGTGCTAGTTCATAGGATCCATTTGGGACCACATGTGTCAACTCCTCAGATGCAGTGCTGGGTCTCTCAGCCTTTCTTTTCTCCCTTTGTTCCTCTACAATCTGGCCAGTGGCTACATGGATACTGGCTGGCTGCAGAAGTCTTCTTTTTGTGTCTTTGTCTATGTGAAGCCCACCATTCTCCTGCCTTCCTGGTTTGCCTTGAGGTAGGCTGTGCAGTGGAGGATCTCCTGGCAGGGGACTGCAGGAGATGGGCTCCCACTGCTGCTTCCATGACTCCCTCCTTCCTCCTGTCTGGCAGCTGTGACCCTTCACCCACCCTGCTCTGCAGGGGGAAAGGAAATCTCTTTCACCCTCAGATAACACTCTAGGGTCAGTGGGCTTTTTCTTGATGTGCTGAAATAATTTGGAAAATAGTTTCTTCATAAATCCTGGCTTTCTAGCTTATCATTTCAGTACGAACCTGAGTGAGTAAAAACCTAGTTTGATTTTTTTAAACTGAGGAATATCTTGGTGTTTGTAAGTTGGTTGGTCTTCACTTAAGCTCTGAAACTCATACTTTAAATAGGTGGGAAGTCCCCAGGGAGTATGCTTTATAAAATATGTTAACACATGTGAAAAGAAATAACTGTTTTTACACTGTCCCCATTATGCCTCTGTGATTGCGGAAGCCACCTGCTTTGAGCCTTCCCCTTCCGGCTGTAGCTAACATTTGAATGGCCCTAAAGAAATTCTTCCTGAAATATCATCTACAGAAGGGCCTGGATATTTCAGGGAGTCTCAGGAGGAAGAATGAGAAGTATGAGGTGACACGATCTAGGGCCTCTAAAAGGATTATATTATGCTCATCGATAGAAATAGAGTCCGATTGCTCTTTTGTACCATGACTACTACTGTGTGAGTAAGATTTTTCTTACAGCATCTTGGAAAAGGGGTATCCCTTTGTTGCATTTGGATCGATGAAGAATTTATACTATGCCTAGTAATTGCCAAGAGAAAAAAGAACGTATATAAGTGGGGATAAGTTAAAGATGTGTATCTCATCCATGTGTTCTAGAAATCGAATTTTTCCAGCACAAAAAGTTTTGATTTTGGTATTAGAACAATCATCAAACGCTACTAGTAAGATATAGCCCTTAAATTTTTTTATAGCACCCTATTCTGTGTGATATCCTAAAGTTTGTAACTATTCTTGTAGTATCTGTAAAATGGTATTGTCTCTATATCCAGTTTTATGGACTGTGATTGCCCTTCCTGTGAGACTTCTTTTCAAGCAGGAAAGCCATAATTTAAGAAACAAAGAACCTAGTTGCCTTTTCTTGTTTGTTGTTAGGTGCCCTCAAGTCAGGTCTGACTCATAGTGACCCTATGTACAACAGGAAGAAGCACAACCTGACACTGTGCCATGCACATGATATTTTTTATGTTTATGCCCATTGTTGCAGACACTGTGTCAGTCCATCTAGTTGAGGGCTTTCCTTTTTTTTGTTGTTGACACACAACTGTCCCAAACATGATGTCTTTCTCCAGGGATTGGTCCTTCTGACTGTGTGTCCAAAATATTTCAGATGCATTCTAGCCATCCTTACCTCTAAGGAGCATTCTGGGTGCACTTCATCTAAGACAGATCTGTTGGGTTTTTTTTGTTTTTTGTTTTTTTGGCAGTTCATGGTATATTCATTATTCATCTCCAGCACCATACTTCAAAAGCGTCAATTCTTTTCCTGTCTCCCTTATTCACTGTCCAGCTTTCACAAGCATATGATGCAACTGGAATTACTGTGGCTTGAGTCAGACACACCTTTGTCTTCAATGTGACATCTTTACCTTTCAACACTTTAAAGAGGTCTTTTGCAATAGCTTTTCCAAATACAATTCGTCGTTTGATATCTTGACTCCTGCTTCCATGGATATTGATTGTAGAACCAAGTAAAGTGAAATCTTGGGCAACCTCAATCTTTTCTCCATTTATCATGAAGTTGCTTACTGACCCATTTGTAAGAATTTTTGTTTTGTCGATGTGGAGGCAGAATCCATACTGAATGCTGTTGTGTTCTTTGATTTTTACCAGTAAACATTTCAAATCCTCTACACTTTCAGCGAGTAAAGTTATGTCATCTGCATAATGCAGGTTTTTTATGAGTCTTCCTCCAATCCTGATGCCACTTTCTTCTTCAAAAAGTCCAGTTCTCAAATTATTTGCTCAGCATAGAGATTGAAGAGGTGCAGTGAAAGGATATCTCCCTGATGCACACATTTCTTAACTTTGAACCAAGCAGTGTTTCTTGTTCTTTCCAAATGACTGCCTCCTGATCCATGATCAGATTCCTCATGAGTACAATTAAGTGTTCTGGTACTCCCATTTGCAATGTTACCCATAATTTGTTATGATCCCTACAGTTGCCTTCCAGAGTATGGTAATTTGTATATCTTTGTACAATTTGCTCATTCCAAATTCTTTCAGTTTAAAAATGAAGACTAGCTGCCCTACAATATGTAAGTCTTAGCTCATTAATGCAGGCAGCCTACTTCTCCCTTGGCGTTGGCTACCTGTTGCTATGGACTCAGAAGACAACCATATCTCTTTTTGATCTTCTGACCTGTGCTACTGGCACAGAAGTGGCTGCCAACTTGTGCTGGCTTCTTTGAAAAAGAAATTAATATATTCATCTTCATCATCATTGGCTTACAGAGGCTTCTGGTAGAAACCTAGGGCCTTCCCAAGTGGGCTTTACTTTAAAACACCATGCACTCTCTGAGTTCCACCTCATTATAGGACCCAGGAAATGCACTTTCATTGTTTAATTTACATATTTGTCCTAATAGGGCAGTTTCTGATCAGATAGGGAGATGGAAAGTCTATGACAATTCTTTATTCCAAGATGGCTGCCTTTGCCTCCTGAGCCTACAGTTGGCCCTAGTGGGCCAGGTGGGATTCAGGAGGTTCTCCAAATAGTTAATGGAGACATTTTCACTGAATGACAATTTAGCATGTCTGGCTTCAAAGTATGGCCTACAATTAACCAGTAAGAATATACCTGTAAATTTCTTTTGAGAAATATCTTTCTTTTATGAAAGATTCATCAAAAGGACAAATCATTTAATATTTCATTGCGTCCTATTTTTGTCCACATTCAGGTTAGAATTAGAATGCACATAGATTGCAGTGATAATACAATTTTATTGTTTAGAATCTTGATGTTTTCCATATCATTCTCTGACTTTATACATGCAAGATCCATTTATCAGGGATTAACCTAATCTATTGCTGCCTATTCTTATATAATTTAGAGCAGCATATAATTTTTCACTTAAAAATTCAACAGTGTTGGAAAGATTAAAATTCCATAAATTGATAAGTATATATAGATTAGTTCCTAAGTGTAAACATGTACTTTTTAGATGTGCAATCATATTTTAGAAGACAACCCTTTAAGAAATGGGATAATTTGGTTAGAGTCTATTCCATAAAGATGAATCTATTGAAATAACCAGTTTATATGACAAATCATGTATTTCATAATTGTTTTTGAGTAAAAGTAATTGTTGGTACCCACTTGGGTAACTTTCTGACGTCTTTTCCTGGAAATAGCATATACTAATTTTTGGCCTTTTTTCCTATGTATGTCCCTAGTCATGACCTAGGAAAAAACTTTAAAGTGTCTTCCCATAGCTCTTTGTATGAGGGAGTGATTTTTCTTCATAGCCAGATGTATCCTGATAAATAACATTTGACAGTTTAATGAAGCTCTGAAGCCTGTATTTTGTTGTTATGTTACATTTGACCTCAGTTCATAAGAGAAATAAAATTCAGCATTGCCTGTGGATTCCTTTATTTTTCCATTTCAGATGGGTGGGAGGACTCCCCTGCCTTTGACTCACCAAACCTCTCCGGACACCGTGTCCAGATGGTGACACCCTTCTGCACTGCCCTGTGGCTGCAGGAACATCACTGCTACTCTGTTTTAGCAGCACCTATTTCTCACTCTTTTCACATACATTCCTCTAGGTTGCTATGAAATAACTAAAGCTACTACCCCTGCTAAAAGAAGCAGCTTCAAAATCGGAAAACTGATCTTGCTGTCAGATAGATTGATGAGAAACAAAAATAACATTTAACAGTGGTTCTGAAGTCTTTTCTCATGTAATTAAGGCATTATAAAATTTGAATTATAAGAACACTAACTTCACAGTAAACTCAGAGTGTGGACAATATGATGTATTAAGAATTAAGTTTAATTCTATAAGCTTAATTACAAATTAGCTTTAAAATAGCATGTTAACTAGTTTAAAGCACTAATTTCCTTACCACATATGTGTTGGCCAAACTTTAGGGCTAAAAGTTATATGTTGTTGTTGTTAGGTGCCAACGAGTCGAGTCCGGCTCATAGGGACCCTATGTACAGCAGATCGAAACACTTCGCGATTCTCTGCCAGGCAAATGATCTTATTTATGTTTAAGCCCATTGTTGCTGACACTGTGTCAATCCATCTGGTGGAGGGTTTTCCTCTTTTGCGTTGTCCTGCCACTCTCCCAAACGTGATGTCCTTCTCCAGGGATTGATCTCTCCTGACTACATGGCCGAAATATGTAAGACACAGTTTGGCCATTCTTGCTTCCAAGGAGCACTCTGGTTGCACTTCTTCTAGGACAGATTTGTTGGTTCTTTTCGACAGTCCATGGTATATTCAATGGACATCTCCAGCACCACAATTCAAAAGCATCAATTCTTTTTCTGTCTCTCTTGTTCAATGTCCAGCTTTCACAACCATATGATGCCACTGAAAATACCATGGCATGAGTCAGACGCACCTTCGTCTTCAATGTGACATCTTTGCTTTTCAATACTCTAAAGAGATCTTTTGCCACAGCTTTTCCTAGAGCAATGCGTCT
>VMDO01018593.1:0-41802 GCA_007922755.1 Pedetes capensis
TAAACTTAATAGACTCATTTCTATTGAAGAAATTCAATTTCCATTTAAAACCATCTGACAAAGACGACTCCAGATCCAAGTAGACTAACTGATAAATTTTGCTAAAGCTTTAAGAAAGAAGTAATATTAATTTTCCCCAAATGTTTACATAAAATAGAATATGAAAGAATAATTGCCTTTTTGTTCTATGCTAGCATTACCCAAAACAGACAAAAATATCTTAAGTAAATATATATTAATCCTACCAATGTAACAATTTCATATTTTGTTGTGATATTACAAAGTATTTTCAACTGTAATTGTCAGTGCTCACTGATTACACTTGCAGGTTTTCTCTCAAATGTTTTGTAGTGTTTAGTACATAGATCTTATACATCTTATGTTAGAAATAGGACGAATTTTTATACCAATCATGTACCCTACAACCTTGCTAACCTCATTTGTGAGTGGTTAGTAGTGGGTTTTAGGGGTTTTTGTTTATTTATTCATTTGTTGGTAGATTCCACGAAATTCCTATCATGTCATCTGTGAATAAAAACATTTTTGTTTCTTTGTTTCCAATCTGGATGCTTTGTATTCTTCTGTCCTGCCTTCCTGTAATGGCTAGACCCCTCCTCCCCACGATGTTCAATAATAGTAAGATGAAGCATTCATTCTTCCGCCATCAGGTACCATTCGTTTGGTAGGTTTGTTGATGCTATTTATCAACAAAATAGTTTGAGAAATTTCTCTTTATTCTTACTGTACTGAGAACTTTTATAAGGAATCATTGCTGAATCTTCTCAAATGCTTTTTCTGCTTCAATTAATAGGATCACATCAACACACACACACACACACACACACACACACACACACACACACAATCCCCCACCAAACCAAGTGCCTTGACACAGGCCTGCAATTCCAACAACTCAGGAGGCAGAGGCAGGAGGATCACTAGTTTGAGGCCAGAGGCAGCCTGCTCAATTTAGGAAGATCCTGTCTCAAAGTGAAAAACAAGAGGGGTGGAGTGCAGCTCAGCATGTGTGAGGCCCAGAGTTCAACTCTCTAGTACTGAAGAAAAAAAGAAAAAAACCCTACCATTTAATATCACATCAAAAATATGAAATAGTAATGATAAGTCTGGCAAAAGGTGCGTACAAGATCTGTACAATAAAAACTCTAAAACTTTGGTGAAGGATTAAGGAAGACCTATGTAAATGGATAGCTACTATGGTTAGGTGTCAAAGAACTCACATTTCACTGATTAAAACTCCCTTGAGAAGCTAAGCAGGGTGATACACACCTGTAATCCCAGTACATGCAAGGAGGATCATGAGTTCCAGGCCAGCCTACGCTACACAGTGAGATCCTATCTCAGAAAAACTGGGGGCTGAGGATGTAGCTCAATGGTAGAGTGCTTGCCTAGCATGCTCAAGGATGGGGGTTAGCTCCCCAGCACTGAAAAAAACAAAACAATAAAAACTCATTTGAGCAAAGATAAAAAGGAAATGAGAGTTCAGAAGAGTCAGGAAGCTCTCTCAGAAAAGAGACTTCCAGACAACAAGAACTGCAAAAAAAAAAAAAAAAAAAAAAAAAAAAAAAAAAAAAAAAAAAAAAAAAAAAAAAAAAAAAAAAAAAAAGTGCCACGAAACAGGAACACATAATGTGTTTGAGGAACAAGCAGGTGGCCATTATGGTTAGAGGGCAGCCAGGCAGAAAGCAGGAGAGGAAAGAATGGAGAGGAGGTTAAACAATTAGCCACCTGCCCCATTGTGGAAGGCTGACAACATAGAGTTTGGAGCCTATTGAAAAGTTATAAACAAGCAAGTGTTGTGCCCTGATTTAAGTTTTTTACTGGATTAGTAACAGATTATAGAGTGAGAAAACTATTCTGATAGCACAGTCAAAGGAAGGGGTTCAGACAAGACTAGTAAAAGTAGAAGTCATGATAAATGGTTGGATCCAGAAAGCTTCGTTGAAACTCAGTCCAACGTGATCTACTGATGAATTGTACTGGGGTGCAAAAAAGAGAAGGATCCAGACCCCATCGTGTCTCATATAGGCTGAAGGAATGGACTGCCATTTACTGAAATAAGGAATTTTCCAGGGAGAGGAGAATGGAGGGGCCCTTAGACGTTTGGTATTATTTGAGTTAATAAGCTCATTAAGATGCCCAACTAGAAACGTGATGGTCGTGTTTGGAGGAGTGGTCCTGGCTGAAGCTATTTATGTGACATTTACATCCACCAAACTGGAGGAGTAGGAGTGAACCCTGGGCTATCCTGATGGTTAGAAGTGAGAAAGACGAGTAACTTAAAACAGATGAGGAAGAGCAGCTATGGGGTGGAAGGAGAACCAGGGGAAGGCTGTGCTGGGAGCTAGGTGAAAACAGGTACAGAAGGGAAGGAATTAACACTCATCAAATCCCGCCTGGGAAGGGGTTCTGGGGCTTACAATGGGATGGGACTGACACATTCACAAGCAGTAGTGACAGCTTTTCTGAGGACATTTCCTGGAGAGGAGAGCAGAGAAATAGGTCAACAGCTGGAGAAGGGATTTGAAGGAAGAGGGAATTGTGAAGTCAATCAAAGTTTGCATTTAGATAATGAAATTATTGGAGAACTTTTCTTGTGTTTTGTTTGTTTTCCTTTCCTTATTTGTATCTGTCTGTATTTACCAGATTCCTATGATTGTTGCTTTTATAATCAGAAAAAAAATGAAGTGTTACAAAAAGAAAAATATGAATAATGCCTCCTACCTCTTACATATACATCTCCCCACTACCTATGGATTGTATTTTTTAGGAAGATAAAGGATCATTAGAAAACAAGTATCAATTATTTATTTATTTTGCAGTGCTGGGGATTGAACCCAGGGCCTTGTGCATGCTGCACAAGTGCTCTACCACTGAGCTACACCATGACCCACATTGTCTTAATAATCTAAGCTACAGCACCAACAGACCAGCTCTAGTGCCTCCACAATGTGGGTGGAAATCCAGGCACCCTGACTCAGCCTCCCAGTGCCCTAGGCTATGACCAGATGCATTGCTGCCACCCACAAAGCACCTTCAAAGTCTGGGAAGACTTTCATTTTAGTAACCATCTGTTGTGATGATTCAGGGTGCTAACAATTATTTTTACATGGAAAAAAGCTTTAATACCAAGTAATTTTGCTTCTTTGTCCTAGGTACTAAAAAGTCATGGCTGCTGCTTCTTTACTTTTCTGCTTAGTTTTTACTAGGGGTACAAATTCGAGGGAATCAAAGATCCAGACAGGTATAAAAAAAAGTGCACATAATGTTTACATGATGAACTCTGTAAAGAACAAAAACCCCTCAAAAATGAGTCACATTCTCTGGATCTAGGTAGTTGCACACCCTGTGTTGTTGCACTTTCTAATGAAACAAATGAAAGAATACACTATTTTTATTGATAAAAACATTTTTAAATGTGACACAGCATTTGTTAAACACACAGATTGGGTCAAAATGTGAATATAACCTATCACTCACTGGTTCTCTAGTTTTCTGATATTGTGAAATATATACTTTACTTGGTCTCTGTCTCCTTTTTCTTTTTCTATCTTTCTTTTTTTTTTTGGCTGGGATTTATCTCAGTTGGTAGAGTGCTGCGCTGCGGTCTCTGAGGTCCTGAGTTCAATTCCCAGCACCGCAAAAATGGGAGAAGGGCCTGGCAATCCACTCCCAAGGTAATCCTGAAACAGTCGCCATTCAGAACCCTATGAGGGTCGCTATCAGTCGGATACCGACTCAAGGGCACCTAACAACAACAATTCTTTTTCTTTGACCTTTTACTTTTTGTTTTTGTTTTTGTTTTTGTTTGTTTGTTTGTTACTGGGATTTTGAACCCAGGACCTCAAGCATGCTTTTTTCAAGTGCTCTACCTCTGAGTTGCACTCTTAACCCCTTTTGTACTTATTATTTTGAGAAAGACAAAGTCTCACTAAATTGCACAGATTGCCTCTGGCCTTGACCTGGAGATTTTCCTGCCTTAACCTCCCATGTCTTTGGAATTACAGGCACACACCACTATGCTGGCTTTTCTTTGTCTCCTTTCCTGGCATACACTCCTAAAATTTTTGTAATCTTCAAATTAATAAGTGTTTTTGGGTGCACTAATGAGTTGGTTTAGGGCTGGTAGCCCTTACTTAGAAAGCTTTAGGATGGGAGGTGGTCACCAGAAACACTGAGGCAGAAGGAGAGGCTTAGGACTTTTAGCCCATCCTCCAATTTCCAAGGATGGCAGAGGGCTCAAGGTTAAGATGATCACCAATCACCAATGATTTAATCAATCATGCCTTGGTAATAAAGCCTCCATAGAAACCAGGAAGAGCAGGGTTCAGTGGAGTTTCCTGAAGAGTGGCACACTTGAAGAGAATGGAAGATCTGCAATTCCCCTGCCTCACCCTGTGCATCTCTTCATCTGTATCCCTTGCAATGTCCTCTATAACAAATCAGTAAATGTCAACGTTTCCCTGTGTTCTGCTTGTGGGAACCCCAATTTATCTATTTCCTGTGGGGGCTTGTGACTGGCATCTGAAGTGGAGGAGCAGGGGGCACTTTCAGGGACAGAGCCATCCATCAACTGTGGGATCTGGTGTCTCCAGACAGACAGTGTCAGAATCAGATCAATTTAGAGGACACCCAGCTGGCATCTACTACAGTAGTAATTGCTTGTTTACAGGGGAGGATGAATCCCTACACATTTTAGGATCGCCAAAGTTATCTCTGTGGTAAGACTACAATAGGAGAAAGTGAGTCTTAGTCTGACTTTCCTACATATCTATCATTGGAAGTCCCTTTGAAAGGATTCCTTGCTGTGTAAAAGACAATGCTGTGGGAAACAGTGGCTGCAGAAGCTGGCTGTCAGGTCACATGATCTGTGGCCTTCAGAGCTCCTCTGCTCTTTCTCCTGAGGTAATGGGTGGTACCATTTTGGATTTGTTAATCCATGACTGTTGTTTAATGTCCTTTGACCCATTTTGTTCCTACCCTGACACAGCTGAGGACTACCTCATTCTCACCTTTGTTGTTGTTAGGTGCTGTAGAGTCCGTATCCAACTCATAGCGACCCCCATAGGGTTTTCAATGGCTGACTGTTTTGGGATTGCCTTGGGAGTGGATTGCCAGGTCCTTCTCCCATTTTTGGCGGTGCTGGGAATTGAACTTGGGACCTCAGAGACTGCAGTGCAGCACTCTACCAACTGAGGTAAATCCCAGCCCCCATTCTCACCTTGCTCCTCTACATTTTATGCAGCACTCAGCTATGTTTAGAAAGTTATCGAAATAGTCAATGTAGAGAGATAAAGGGGAAGAGGTGGATCTCACTGTAAACAGCACAACTTCATGAGTATATTGGAAAAAAGGGGAACATAGCCCAAATAAGGATCAGAGTTTACTACATACTAGTCATGTTGTTGTTGTTGTTAGGTGCCGTCCAGTCATGTCTGACTCATTGCAACCCTGATAGGGTTTTCAATGGATGATTGTTTCAGGATTACCTTGACAGTGGATTGCCATGTCCTTCTCCCATTTTTTTTTTTTATGGTGCTGGGAATCAAACTCAGGACCTCAGAGACTGCAAAACAGTGCTCTACCAACTAAGCTAAATCCTAGCCCCATACTAGCCATAAGGCTCCATAAACTTTGTGGGTTGATGAAAGTGTTGCCAGAAGTGATGTAAAGGATGGATAATGGAAAAAGCTAATGCTGTATTACTATGTACCCCATCATCATTTACTAATAAAGGGAAAAAAGTGCCTATGTAGATAATGTAGTGAAAAAGAAGACCCCAGTATAATAGCAACAAAACTCTTTATCACTTAGTAATCTACTTAGTAGAAAATGTGCAAAAACTATATGAAAATGTATTTTAAATGCTCTTGAAATGATATGATCTAAATAAATGAAAAGTTTCAGCATGGTTTTGAGTAGGAAAAAAAAAGAAAATTATCAAAACATACTTATGTTGGCCAAGGCCTTCCTTCTGTGTCATCCTTAGCTTGTCCTGTGCTCCTTGTTGATATGCTGCCCTCTGGCCCCCCAGTTCAACCCCCAATTACAGTTGTCCTTCTCAACATGCAGGCTAGAGACCTGGCCTGGCCTCATAATTTTCACTACACTCCAAAATAATGCGGGGATGGATTTACTTCTCTAACTCACTGTAGTTTTGGTTGCCTCCTCACCATTTATTCTCCCTCTTTAACCACTGTCAACATGAACTTGGAAAGTGTGTATCTGAAAAGCCATCTTTACCTCCAAGTTTTAGGATGCAGGCCAACCTTTACGTTCAGCAAAGCCTCTGGCTGTAGATACCAGTTCAGGGTGGACACGTAGCAAACAAGTCCAATAGGCATATCATTTTTAAGAGAAATCTGAGTCAGAGATGTCCCCTGCTAAACATAAAGATATATTAATAGTTTCCTCCAGGAGATTCAGGCATTAATTCAAGAACCATGAATGAAGCCAACCTGAGAATGAAGTCAATAGCACAGAAGAGCAGAAAGAAACAAAGGAAATGGATTTCTTGGTAACATCATTGAGCCTCTTAAGCTATCCCATTGCCTACCCTACCATAAGATTTTCCATGTTAGCTAATAACTTGCTTATATAGTGTACATTAGTCTGAATTAAACTTTGTTATGAACTGAAGTAATCAATGACAAGACTCTGCAATTATAACAGCATTGGCCAAATATATTGCACCCAAAACTTAGCGCAGAGACTTTTGAGATTATAGGCTGCCTAATCAAGATATAGTTGTACTTTTATTACACAGAGAAAATTAACCAAAATCCTTCAGTTTTTCCTAAATCCATAAAATTTAGTAGATTTTGGAGTTGGTTCTTGAGAATTCAATAAAAATGAACAATTTGACTCCAAAGAAACAAATATTAATGTATATAATCAATTATAAAATATGGCCACAAATTCCTCCTATCCAGGTATACTTGCCCTTTTACAACGTGATTTTGGTCTTTCCTCTCAGGAGGTGATGTCCATATACACCATACCTTGATTTCAGACTAATACTATGACTTGTTTTGTTACCAATAGAATGCAAAGGAGACAATGCCATGACACTTCTGAGATTAGGCCATTAGAGTTCTGGTCTTTGGGCAGCTCCTATTTCTCTTGAGATGGTTACACACATATGCAAAAAGCACACTAAAGTGAGCCTGGTGGCACATACCTGTAATTCCAGCACTCAGAAGGCTGAGACAGGAGGATCACCCCAAGTGCCAAGCCAGCCTTGGCTACATAATAAGATGCTGTGTTGAAAGAAAGAAAAAGAAGGAAGAGAAAGAAGAGAAAGAAAGAAAGAAAGAAAGAGAGGGGGAGAGAGAGAGGGAGGGAGGGAGGGAGGGAGGAAGGAAGGAAGAGAGAGAGGGAGGGAGAGAGAGAGAAAGAAAGAAAGAAAGAAAGAAAGAAAGAAAGAAAGAAAGAAAGAAAGAAAGGCGAAGGGAGGGGAGGAGAGAAGAGGAGAGGAGAGGAGAAGAAAGGACACACTCTGGCTGGGTGAAGAATGAGAGACTACATGAAGGAGAACCAGTAACATCACCAGGGATCACACCAGCTGTCATGTGTGTGGATGAAGCTATTTCAGCTCATCCTGCCCTCAAGGGAGCTAAATACAGCTAAATGCCGTCCCCCTAGTGAGACAAGGATGGCCAGAAATGGATCCACCAAGGCAACCGAGGATCATGATAAATAAATCATTGTTGTTTTAATCCACTAAATTATGAGATGATTTGATCATCAGCAAAATATGACTGATCCAAAGAAGTTTAAAGAAAGAACACTGGTATACAAAGAACTCACCAATATATTATAATTCCTCAAATCCTTGCCATCAGCCACAAACAATCTCCTCTTTAAGAAGAAAGTAATGGGATTTGGGCTCAGGACAGGAAAGACCACGTCAGAAAACCAATAGGGAAGAGCCACAACATGAAAACAAAATCTCCTATTATCCATCCAAGGACCTGTGTATACATTTAAAAAAATGAAACAGTATGTGGAAATCTGACTCAAGTGATAGTCTCATTTCTGAGATTTCCTTTCTCTTTTTTTTTTGCATATATTTAAGCCATATAACATGATGCTCACATAGACTTACACATAATGAAATCACTCCTATAGTCAATCAAAATAATATATCTGTCATCTCACATTTACCCATCCCCTTTAGTGGTAAGAGCACTTAAAATCTACTCTTTTAATAAAAAAAAGACAATCCATAACACAATATTATTAACTAGAGTCCTTGTGTCTTAGATTAGATCTTTAGAAGCACTCATCCTAATAAGTATTTGCAACTTTGCATCCTATTACCTATTTTTTGCTGTTTCCTCTCCTCAACCTCCACTCTTGGTAATCATTGTTTTACTATCTATTTTTATGTGTTCAACTTTTTAAAAACTTTTTGGATTATTTATATGAGTGAGATTGTGTGGTGCTTGCTTTCGTTGCATGGTTTACTTCAGTTAGCATAATGCCTTTCAGGTTCATCCATGTCATTGCAAATGACAGTATTTCCTATTTTGTATGGCTGAGTAATATTTTGATGCATATACATGTATGTAGGTGCCACAACTTCTTTATCCATTCTTCCATCAATGGACACTTGAGTTGTTTCCATGTCTTGCTGTTGTGAATAATGTTGAAATGCCCATGGAAGGAGTGGTGTCTCTACAAAATGGGGATTTCATCTTCATTAGTTGTATGTCCAGAAGAGAGATCCCTGTGTTATCTGCTAGTCCTATTTTTAATTTCTTTAGGATCCTTTCCTCATTTTGTACAACATCTGCAACAATCTACATTTTCCTGTCAGCAGCATCCAAGCATTCCCTTTCCTCCTCATCTTCACATCTCTCCTTCTGATCCTGTCCACTCTAGTAGATGTGAATTAATATCTCATTGTGGCTTTTATTTGCATTTTCTTGATGGTTGGTGGTGTTGGAAACCTTCACATAGGCCTAGTGTACATTCTTACATCTTTAGAGAAACGTCTTTACAGGCATTTTGCCCATTTTTCATTTGTGTTACAGGGTTTTCCTGCTATTGAGTTGTGTAAGTTTATATATTCTAAGAATTAACCTCTCATCAAATATATGGTTTGCAAATTTTATTTCCCAATGCAGTGGATTAAAAAAAGCATACTAGCCATATCAGTTTTTTAAAAAAGGGGTTTCCTTTGTTGGTCTAATGCAATCCTATTTGTTTATATTCTTTGGTTGTTACCTGATATTTTGGTCTGGTATCCCAAAAAAATCCTTACCAGAGACAATGTCAAGGAGCTTTCCCCCTGTGCTTTCTTTTAAGACTTTTACAATTTCAAGTTTTATAGTTAGACCTTTTACCTATTTAGAGTTAATTTTTGTGTTTGGTGTAAGATAAGGGTGCAATTTCTTTCTTCTGAATGTGTATATCCAGTTTTTCCAAAAACATTTGTTAAAAAGAAAATCCTTTCCCTATTGTGTCTTCATAGGGTCCTTGTTGAAAACTAGTTGACTGTATATTTTTGTTGTAGTTTTGCTTTATTTTGTTTTGCTCTTCTTTATTTTGATTTTTATAATACTAGGAAGTTGAATCCAGGGATGCATGCATGCTAGGAAAATGCTCTACCACTGAGCTGCACCCCTAGGCCCTTTTTTGTTTTTTATTTTGAGACAGGGTCTTGCTAAGTTGCGCAAGATGCCTCTGGCCTCAAACTCACAATCCTCCTACCTCAGGCTCCCAAATTGGTGGGGTTACAGGCATGCACCACGACTCCTGGCTTATGTGTCTGTTTTTTGTTAGTAACATATTGTTTTCATTACTATAACTTTGTAATATAATTTGAAATCAAAATATATGATGCTTCTAATTTTGTTTTCAAAATTACTCTTTTTTCATAGGAATTACATTCAATCTACATACTACTTTAGGGAGTATGGACAGTTTAACAATAAGGATTCTTTTTATATTGGTGAAACAAACTACCTTTACTTTAAATATTTATAATATATATACAGAGAGATCCACCAAGTGAGGCAAGAAAAGTCATTGGAAAGGAAAAATATATTTACAGTGTGAATCAGTTAGTAGAGTGGAAACATCAAATTCTTCTCTTCAGAATATTCTGAGAGTTTGGTGATCATCCCCCAAAAAAATCATTGACCACATAAAATGTTTTTTTTTTCCCAAGCAAATGTTGGTACTTGAATTTGTGAAGTGCTTAGCTGGAAAGATATGAAGCAAAGTGGTCAATTCCCCACCACCAACACCAACACCAAGATTCCTGAACATCTATTGACTGCTGTGAGTATAAACATAAATGTGGACAGATCATATATTCTGCATCTAATGTGAATGCAGTATTGAGGCAGGAGTAAAGACCTAGAGCTTGGCAAACCTGGAAATGAGAAGAGATTTCTCTTAGTATTTTGGAGCTCAGGGTTTTCAGGAGAATTGCATCAAAAAGATGATCCACATAATAAATAAAAGCTTCCTCTCTCCACCTGCCAACCTTCAATTTGAATG
Source organism: Pedetes capensis (assembly GCA_007922755.1). Classification (NCBI taxonomy): domain Eukaryota; kingdom Metazoa; phylum Chordata; class Mammalia; order Rodentia; family Pedetidae; genus Pedetes; species Pedetes capensis. The sequence continues at coordinate 10,531 of VMDO01018593.1, forward strand.
ACTTACTTGTCAAAGCCTTTATTTTTTAAAATACTGCTTTGTGATAGGTTCTGTTAACATGCTGTGGAGACCAACAAAAGCCCTGCTACCACGCAGTTTGCACTATGGGATGAAGAGTCTGATAAAGAAGGAGCTGGGGGTAGGTCCTGTGAGATTTTTTAAGCCACAGTAAGGAATGTATACAATTTTATTCCCCATGCCATAGGAAGCCATTGTCTGATTTTAGGCGGAGGAACCACAAGATCTTGTTTCCATTTTTAGGCAACCACTCTAAACCACTGTCTGTGTGGAGAATGAAATGTTGGCAGGAGTAGAAAGGACACCATTGGATGGGGAGGAGGGAGAGGATGGGAAGGAAAGTCCTGAGAGGGTCAGGGGAAGTGAACATGAGCAATGTACAATGAAATGCATGCATGGAAATATCATAATGAGACCCACTAAGTTGTACATTAAAAATTACTAACAAAAAAAGTTAAAAAAAAAAAAAGAAAGAAAGAAAGAAAAAGGAAACATTGGCAGGTAAGAGCAGAAGCAGAGAGGCCAAGTAGGAGGCTGTGCAGTCAGCTTTCTGTTACTGGGACAAAATACCTGAGATAATCAACTTAAAGAGAGGGAAGAGCTAATCTGGCTCACTGTTTCAGAGGTTTCAGTCTATGTTTACTTGTTCAGTGGCTTTTAGTCCTCTGATGAGGCAGACCATCATGCAGGAGCATGTAGTGGAGGAAAGTACGCACCTCTTATTAGATGGGAAACAGAGTAAATGAGGAAGAGTCTGGGGTCCTAATATCCCTTCAAGTCCCAATGCCCTAACTTCCATCTACTGTTGCTGTTAGGTGCCATGGAGCCAGGTCTGACTCATAGTGACCCTGTGTAGAACAGAATGAAACACTCCCCAACACTGCCCCCAGCTCGATGTCAGTGCTTCTCTGCTATTCATAGGGTTTTCGATGGCTGATTTTTTCGGGAGTGAGCTGCCAAGCCTATAGCACCTAGTATTCCCAGGCAATCTCCCATCCAAGGACTAACCAGGCCCAGCCCTTCTTAGCTTCCAAGACCTGAGGAGATCTGATGCCAGAGTGGTACAGCTGCAGACTCCTTCCACTTAGGTTTTGATATTGAAAGTAAGAAGATTAGTGAACCAAATCTGTTTGCCTAATGACAGCCTTCCAGTTTATTATACTGTAATTCTTTTGGATAAGAGGTAAGTTATCAAAGAGAATCATGCAACTGCCACACAGCCAAAGAATTTTAAGTGTAGAAGATAACTCAATACAAAACCAATTCAGTGGTTTCTATAAATGGCTTCACAGAGCCTTGAGGGCTGGTCAAAGTTCCTCAGTGGGGATGCTAAGAACACAAGGTGCCCTCCTGTGACTGGTCCACATGAGGAGAGTTTAATGCTCTCCTCCTAGTAGGTATTTTTGCTAAGTATGGCATTGTCTTTTTTTTTTTTCAGTACTGGGAATTGAACCCAGGGCCTTGCACTTGCATGCTTTGCAAGTGCTGGACCACTGAGCTGCACCCCCAACCCATTATTTTACTTTTTGAGACAGGGTCTCTCTAAGTTACACAGACTGCCTCTGGTCTTGAACGTATGATCCTCCTGCCTCCACCTCCCTGAGCTGCTGGGATTACAGGTGTGCACCAGGGCACCCAGCAAGTATGGCATTCTTTAGAACATAACCAAGAATGGACAAGAAAAAGAGTGAGCAATAAAATGGAAACAAGCAATTCTTAAGTTCATTTGTAGATCTCATAATAATGGTTGAAATTCGTGACTAAACTCCTTCACTATAGAAGTACTCTATTTTTTTCAATATTTTGAATATCAGTTGTTCAAGTTGAAATAAGATGCTAGACATCTCTGTTCTTAAAAGCCACTTTTTCCTTCCTCACCACCAGGGTCATTGTCGTGCCACCTTTTTGGTGAGTTTTCAGTCTCCAGTAATGGTTCTAAATGTTCTCATTTTTCACCTCCTCCAAAACTTATCTCTCTTCAAAATCCATTTCTTATGAAAAAGAGTGCACCTCTTTATCTTTCTTTGCTCACATTCCCAGGCTCTAAATTTTCCCTTTCTACACCCAAAATTGCACATTGAGATTTTTTTAAACACAAACATTCCTGTTTTAAGATAAATTATAGTTGCCTGCATAAAAAAATTAATAAAGAAAATAAATAAATCTAAGATTTTGTACCTACAGTCTTTTCAGGCATGAGGAGGAATAAAGCTAACCAAGTTCAAAGCTAACCTCCAAAACAGGGATGATATGTAATTAAACTAAGCCTTCCTTTGCGGTGTGACCACACTGGGTATCTAACTTGGCATTGAGCATGAGAGTTCAATCTGGTAGGTCATGCAGAAGTTTGACTCCCAATGATAGCCAACAGATAGGCCCCTTTTTTAAACCATTTGTCCCATTTATTAGTAAATGATGATGGGGTATAGATTACAACAGCATGGGCTTTTTCCAATATGCATCATTTACATCACTTCTGGCAACACTTTCATCAACCCCAAAAGTTTATGGAGCCTATGGCTAATATGTAGTAAAACTCAAATGCTTATTTGGGTTATATTCCCCTACTTTTCCAATGTACTCATGAAGTTGCACTATTTACACTGAGATCATCCTCTCTCATTCATCTCTCCACATTGACCCTTCCCCATTCCACCTTCCCCAATCTTTGATTCCCTCTGATAGTTTCCTCCTTCCTTCTTTCTACTCTTTATATTGTCCCTCCTTCACTAAGTTTAATTGTGCTTGTTTTATATATCAATTTATGTACAAGATTTTTTTCTTCCTTTAAGTATGATTCAGCTTCCACATATGAGTGAGAACATATGGTATTTCTCTTTTTGATCTTGCGCTCATTTGCTTAAGATGATGTTCTCCAGTTCCATTCATTTTGCTGTAAATGACATTATTTCACTTTTTTATTGCTGAGTGGTATTCCATTGTATATATGTACCATAGTTTCTTTTTTTTAATCCATTTTTCTGTTGATGGACACCTTGTTTGTTTCCATATCCTTGCTATTGTGAAAAGTACTGTATTGAATATGGAGATGCAGGTGTCTCTGTGGTACGATGACTTGTCTCTCTTTGTGTTAATTCCCAGTAGTGGTATAGCTGACTTGTATGGCAGTGCTAGTTTTAGTTTTCTGAGGTATCTCCATATTGATTTCCAAAGTGGTTGAACCAATTTACAGTCCCACAAACAGTGTAAGAGGATTCCTTTTTCTCCACAACATCACCAGCATTGGTTATTATTTGTTTTGTTGATCTTGGCCATTCTTACTGGAGTTAGGTGGAATCTCAGAATTGTTTTGATTTGTATTTCCCTAATGGCCAGGGATATGGGGCATTTTTTCACATGCTTCATGGCCTTACAAACTTCTTCATTTGAGAACTGTCTGTTCAGTTCTTTGTCCACTTGTGCATTGGATTATTTGCTGTTTTGGAAATTGCTTTCTTGAGTTCTTTGTAAATTCCAGAAATTAGTCCTCTGTCAGATATGTAGGATGTGAAGATTTTCTCCCATTCAGTGGGTACTTCCTTAATTCTGTTGATTGTTTCCTTTGCTGTACAGAAGCTTTTTAATTTCATGTAAACCCATTTGTCTATTCTTGTTGCAATTTCCTGAGCAATTGAAGTCTTATTAAGGAAACGCTTTCCTATTCCTCAGATAGGCTCCTTGTTCTGGGTTATTCAACTAGCTTGGAGCAAGATGCCACTCAGCAGCATGGTGAGGATGAAGGGCAGATTTGATCCCTCGAGGAGAGTATGTTGACAAGGACGAAAGCAGTCAGAATTGAACTAAAAACTGCTTGTGCTTTAGGAATTAGAGACCATTCAGTAAAATTAGCAAAAGAGGCTCATCCTTCGTGCTCTGCAGCAGTGATGTTAGAGGAAGGAAAATTCGGATTCTGTGAGGCTTAGAGGGCCTTGTGTTCTGCCCAAGGATTTCCAGACATAGGGCAGGAAAAATTCTAATTCCTGTACCTGAGATACAGTCTTCCTTGGCAATCGTTGTTGCTGTTGTTGTTATTAGGTGCTGTGGAGTGGGGTCTGACTCATGGAGACCCTATGTACAATAGAACAAAACACTCCCCAACACTGTGCCATGCCTGGCACTATTGTCAGTGCTTCTCTGCTGTTTGTAGGGTTTTCAGTGGCTGTTTCAGGAGTGGGCTGCCAAGCCTACAGCACCTAGTATTCCCAGGAGGTCTCTCATCCAAGGACTTACCAGGCCCAACACTGCTTAGTTTTCAAGATCTGATGAGATCCAACACAAGGGTGGTATGGCTGTAGATTCTTTGGCAATAACTGCTTCTAAATATGAGCAGAATTGACCCTCGAGGTTGAGTATATTAATTTCTCTGACTGAACAATTCTGGGAAGGTTGAACCTGATAGCTTGAAAGAGTTTGTTTATATACAAAAAGGAAGGAGAGCTACTTATTAGAATTAGCTTTAAAAATTTTCAGAATGATGATATGGAATGCTCATCTTCTTTATGGCCATGAGGAATCTACTATTGCTTAAAGAAAATCTGTTATGATTTTTTCAAAGATTTAGGTTCTGAATTCTGGTAAGTAAATTATTATTAACTGAGTAATGTGTATGTTCACAGCCTTTATGCCTTTTTTTTAATTGTTGTTTTTGTGTTTTTAGTTTTGGTTTTTAGAGATCTGGTCTCACTTTGTACCATAGGCTGGCCTCGATCATGCTATGTAGCCCAGGAAGGCCTCAAACTCATGATCCTCCTACCTCAGCCTCCTGGGTTCTGTGATTACAGGAGTATGCCACCAAGCCTGGCCATCTCTATTGTTTTGTTGCATTAATGTAAGATATATTTATGGAAATAGCCCAGGAAGTTTTCAATGATAATAAAAGCTATGTTCACATTTTCTCTTATGACAAGTCATCCTTATGAAAACCTGTGTTGGTAGAGACATTTGAATCCATTCATGTAAAATTTATAACATGAAAAGTATAAGAAAAAGGTTGACATATTAGTCTCAGATTCACTTCCTTAAACCCAAGGCACTTGAGTTCTGCTTTGATGTGGCCATGCTTGACCTTAGGACATACCCCAAAGGCAGAGACAAAGCTAAATGAAGGTGAACAGAGAAGAGGAAGCAGGCAGAGAGGCAAAGAGACTGCCTTCACCATGCAACACTATCGACTGATAAAACAGTTTCCAGGTAGAGCGATAGCTTCCTCCAAACAGAAACTTTTGACAATTATAGTATTCATATGAAATATCACTGAAGTTGAATGATTCAAGAAAAAGAAATGAGAAGAAGCAAAAGCAATATATGTCACTATTTATTTATATTTCTTGGAATAAAAATAAGCACAGGTAGACTCCAGAATGTCTCATTTTTAAGTAAATTGTTGAATTACTCTCAATTTTATTTCTCTATAGTTTTCAATTTTGGCTCTCATCCAGCACAATTTATTGAAAACTATAAAGTTTTCTTTTGTTTCACCAATAATATTAAAACCAACTAAGATGATTATATTTCTTCTTTTTCTGTATGGCCTCAAAAATTTGTAATCCTGTCTGTTTAAGTGAAGCTCTCTACTTAAAACAACTGAATGTCATGTTTTTTATAGCTATTAATATTTAGGAATCTGTGAATTTATATATGCTGCATTGCACCAGCCAGGGAGCCTATGTCTGGTCCTGTTGTTTCTCCTAGAACTTCTCTGAGTCATGTTCAGGGCTCGGTCAAGTCATGGCTTCCACAGAAAGCACTGCCTCCACCCACCGTGTAATTTGTGAAATGTCAAAAGGATTATCTAATCAATTAATATAAACAGTCATTATTAATGAAAATGTTTTTCCCCACTGATGTGCAAATTGCCTAAAATTCCTCCCATTAATGTCATTTTATAATCACTATCATTTAATACATGGTTATTTTAACTGAACATTGTTAAAGAGAAAAAAGTTGTACTAATACATTTTTTCAATAGGTTTATCTGTTTAATTAACTCATTATGAATTAACACAGCATAAGACATACAGAATTTTAGAAAATGATAGATAAATGTTGGAAGCAATATGAAAATGAAGGCCAAAGAAGCTCAGTACCATCTCTGAGTGCAGCTTAGAGTTGGTCAACACACATCTCAACCTCCTATGCACCAGTGACTAACAAGGAAATGGGAATAGTGTGCTAAAGAGACAGACAACATACAGACCTCATAATGGTGCTGTTGTTAGGTATTGTTGAGTTGGGTCTGACTGATAGTGACCCTACATACAACACAAACAAAACACTCCCGGACATTGTGCCATGCTTGGCACTATGTCAGTGCTTCCCTGCTATTCATAGGGTTTTCAATGGCTGATTGTTTTTTGAGAGTGCATTGCCAGATCCTTCTCCCAAGCCTACATCACTGGTATTCCCATGCAGTCTCCCACCCAAATACTAACAAGGCCCAACCCTGCTTAGCTTCTGATTTCTGATGGGGTCTGATGCCAGGGTGTTAGGGCTGCATGCCACTCACCTCATAAGACTGCTGAAAATAATTGGGAGGTCACTAAGTGAGGTTCAGGGAGAAATGAAGGCAACTGTTTTCCTTCCCAGTCATTTCACAAAAACCTCTGATTCACAATCCCAGAACCTCAGCACTCTTTGTTCTATTAGTCCAGGACTCCATGAAAATGTTCCATCTAAATCAATTGCCTCATAATGATATTGGTCCTCCTTGCAATAGAACAAATGTCCTTGCCACTAAAATGCTATGCTCATTAATGTAATACTTGTATTAATACAATAATATGTCCTAATGCATCATGCAGAGAGGACACAATCTTGATGGTATCTATCACATGGAGAAAAACTGTCATTCCACTGATTGTGCCTGGAAAGAATCAAGTGCTCCATGTTCTAAGTGGTTTTGAGCTTATATAGTAATTTACAGGAAGCTAATGTTGTATACTCAGGTTGGGAATGAGAGCTAATTCTGTAATACTGGAGTGTTTTTTAAGATATCAGCGAGGTTGACTCATTTTAAGATAAACCACAAGTCAACGTAGCCAAGACAGCAAATGTTTCTTAAAAGGAAATGTCTTCCCAACATCACATTCAAGCTGCTGCTGATGAGACCAATTTAGGAGATTTTTTAAAGGCAGGTACTGCTTTCCAGTTCTTCAGCTCAATTTTCCAAGCTTTAAATCCTGACTAAGTACTCAGAGAAAAGGAACCCACAGGCTAAAGGTTGTGGAGTCAGGAGCTCACGTGGTTTTGCAGACTCCTCCCCTGGGGCTCCCTTGCCCCTTTTCTCCCTTCCCTTTGTGATGGCTGAGCAAAACCTGCAGCTGACTGAACTCACAGAGGGGGCCTCCTGCCCCTGCAGTCAAGAAGGCTCATTTCCAGTCCTCTCCCTTCTTTATCAAAAGTGATTCTGAACATAAATAAAGGGAAGAAAGGAGCAACAAGAGAAAAAGGAAAGGCTGGGGCAAGTAAAGGCAACAGAAACAGTGAAGCCCCACCCAGAATAGAGACAAAGGAAATTATGTTTATGAATGTGTTTCTCATTTTTCAATCATATGACTAAGAAAGAAGAGAAACTGTGGTTAAAAGTCAAAACCTTCAACTAAATCAAATTTGAAAGCTGCCATTTGTTGGTGATTCCAACCTGGACAGTACAAAAATGGTTTGTATCTTGGTTTCTTTCTTACAATCAAATGATTCCTTAGAAAAGATAGTGTTGGCCAGGTCCTGTTACCTGTAGGATTCTTAACTATGTTTCAAGACCCGGCTTCTACCCAACTCCTTGACCAGCACTCCTTCATGCATTTGGCACCTGCGTCTTCTAGAACTTTGTCTCCATCACATACATTTGGCACTTATTACCAAATGTTCTGGTGTTTCTTCTACATGTGCCTGTTTGTCCCTTCAGCTATACTGACATCTCTTTAATGACAGAGTGGCTAACTTTTTCTAGATCATCTAAAATCCTTACCGAAGTTCCTTGCATGGTCATCATTGTCATTCTTGTAATGAAATAAAGCTGAAGATTTTCATGAACAATATCAGCTCAACTTTGGAACAATCCTTCAAGGAAACTGATGGGGAAGTTAAGCAACTCACTCATGATTAAATATTACTAAATAATAGTTATGGGCCCATTTATTGAATTGGGAAGCAGAAAGCAGAGATTCCTAATCTTTATCACATCATGACCCACATAGAAGATATGTTTGTGTGGTATACCAGGGGGACAGGCTGCTGATGACTGTAGGTGACTCTCATCAGGCTGATGGAAATCCATTTCCTGGCATATGTGTGACCCATTTGTGTCATGCCAGCATTACATGGTGATTTTGGTGTATTTCTGCTGTGAGAATCTATGTGTTGTTACACAGTGGTTTGCATAGGGATGTGGATATAAGAATCTATGAAGACCAATCCTTGACATTGAAAAGTAAGACTAAGAGGTGGTGAGAAAATACAGGAGAACTTACTACCAAAGGCTAGGAAATGTCCACAGCCATACCACTCTGGCATCTGACCTCATCAGATGTTAGAAGCTAAGCAGGGTTGAGCATGGTTAGTCCTTAGAGGGGAGACTGCCTGGGAATACTAGGTGCTAGAGGCTTGGCACCAGGCTGGGATTTAGCTCAGTTGGTAGGATGATCCTCTGCAGTCTCTGAGGTCCTACGTTTGATTTCCAGCACCACAAAAATGGGAGAAGGATGTGGCAATCCACTCCTGAGGCAATCCCAAAACAGCCAATCATTGAAAGCTTTATGAGAGTTTCTATGAGTCAGTCACTGTGGGGCACATTTCTCACTGGTCTGGCCCAGATGTTTGGATGGGAGGCATGGCCACACACACAGATAACTAAACACAACTTAGGAGGGACCCTTGGGTGAAGGGCAAGACTCCGTGGCCCTCAGGAACACTGTGAGAGAGGAGAAAGGAAAAGCCTCAGGCACTTTGGCCTTGCTGGGGACCATGCAGCTCTTTATTGTCTCTCTGACCTGAAAAGGGCAGAAAGGGATCCCAAACAAGTGTATAGCTATAACAAGTGTTAGCAGCTCTAATACTGCTTCAAGGGCAGCTGCGGCAGTTCTGCCTCTGGTGCTGGGACCAGAGACTGTTCTCAGCTTCAGCCTCTTGGTGCTGGGTCTAAAAGGCTTTCCTCAGCTTGCTTGTAGTCCGTCTTTCCTTGAAAGTGCCATCTAGTCATCCTGGTCTCAGTGGTCACAAGGAGAGATGCTTCCGTGTTGCTGGTCAAATCCAGAGAGAGTTCTTTCTTCATCAGTGGTCAGACAGAGAGAGAGTCCTTTCCTTGCCGATGGTCCATAGCAGAGATAGTTCTATCTTGACCAGTGGTCTGGGCAAGAGAGTGAGCTTTGTTTATATAATGCTTGGATAACTGTCTTAACTGCCTTATAATGGCAATCAGGTGGGGGCACAAGGGGCTAGGTGAAACCAATTTAAGAGTGACAGTCAAATAAAGAGTGAAACCAGATGTCACTCCTTGGGCAATCAAGGGGAGATCCTTGATTACCAATCAAGGGACAAGATGAGGGTTGGATAATTCCCTACAGAACATGAGTTGACAGCACCTAAAAACAACATAGGCTTGGCAGCCCACTCCTGAAACAATCAGCCATCAAAAACCCTATGAATAGCAGAGAAGCACTGGCATAGTGCTGGGGATGGCACAATGATGGGGAGTGTTTCATTCTATTTTACACAGGGTCACTATGAGTCAGACGCAACTTGATGGTACCTAACAAGTCTAGTAAGGGATTAATAACCAGATGAACAGAACAAAGAAGGCTTATGACAAAAAGTGGGATTATGTTCATAGAGTCATTCAGAAATACTGATCGAGCACTTACATATACTTGGTACAGTACTACACATTGGGGATACATTTTCAATCCCAAAGAACTAATGTACAAACTAAAGGAGACTCACTCCTATAGATGCACTGTAACTAGACAGGGAAATAACTTCAATGATGGGAGTGTACATAGGGTTCTGTGGGTGGCAAAACTGAGTTGGACATTAAAGGAGAAATTGAACTTTAACAAGTAAAAATCTGTTGTTGTTATTGTTGTTGTTGTTGTTATTGTAGTTAGGTGCTGCCAAATTGGGTCTGACTCATAGAGACCCTATGTACAAGAGAATGAAACGGTCCCTAACACTGTGCCATGCTCAACACCATTGTCAGTGCTTCTCTGCTATTCATTGAGTTTCCAATGGTAGGTTTTTCCAGGAGTGGATTGCCATGTCCTTCCCTCTAGCCTGCAGCACCTGGTATTCCCAGGTGGTCTCCCATCCAAGGATTAATCAGGCTGACGCTGCTTAGCTTCTGAGATCAGGCAGGATCAGATGCCAGGGCACTAGGGCTACAGACAAAGGAAAAATCTAGGGTGTGAGAAAAGCGATTGATCTACATGAAAAGCGAAATCAAGAGAATGATAAGTCATCATAGTTGGATATTACCTGGAGAAATATGAAGAGAAATGCCTACAGAAAGCAAAATAGGAGGTCAGTGTGGTCCAGAGGATAGAGGAAAACAAAGTTCTCAGCACATTGTGGGCAGATAGGAAGGAGCTGTTTTTTGTTTTGTTTTGTTTTGTTTTGTTTTTTTAATTAGAAATTTTTAATGTACATCATAATGTGATTCATTTTGACATGCTTTTCATTGTGACAATTTTCATATATGCAATTTGATAAACATTATTCTTATAGGTTACCCCTTACCCTCCCCTATGCTTCTGCCCCTCCCCCCTTCCCATCTAAGTTTCCCATCCAAGTCTTCTCTATCTTTTACTTAGTAGTATTTTTCTATATGTCCTTGGGTTCCAGTTCTGTTTAAGATAGAAACTTTTCCTGTAGTGGTCTTTGTTTTTATCTTGTTAGAACAATTACATGCAATTTTTAGCCCATTCATATTGACATCATTCTTATCTTCCCTCCTCCCCTTTTACTATGATCTGACCTTTGAGTAGGATTTTTCCTTCTTGTAATTTTGAATCAGCTCCCTCATATGAGTGAGAACATGTGTTGTTTCTCTTTCTGAGCTCATGTTCGTTCACGTAAAATAATTTTCTCTAATTCTATCCATTTTGCTGCGAATGACCTTATTTCATTTTTCTTGATTGCTAAATAGTATTCCATTGTGTATATATACCATAGTTTGGAAGGAGCTGTTTTTGACAGCCACCAGAGATGAGCAAAGGAACAGTGAAGTAAAACCCTTCATAAGGTAATGAGCAAGGTTCCAGGTTTACAAATAGAAATACAGAATGCCTGATTCCTTTGAATTTCAGATAAATAACAAATAATTTTAGCATAAATATATCTCTTGCAACATTTAGGACATACTTATGCTAGAAAAAATTATTCATTGTTTATCTGAAATTCAAATTTAGCTTGGTGTCAAATTTAAATCAGCAATTCTTGTGGAAGAAAGGAGATTTATTGGTCACATAAAAATGAGTCTTGAACTTTAGGCACTATCTCAGAGTAAGCCTGTGGTCACCCTGCAACAGAGCTTCTTGGAGTTCTTATACAATTTCAGATTCCTGAGCCTGCTGCTAACCTGAGTAGTAATCATTGTCCTGAAGGCAAATGTAAGAAATCTCTAGTTTAAAAAAGTCTTCTCATGATTCTGTGACTTACTAAGATCTCAAATATCCTGCAATGAGCAACCTTTTCTCAAATATAGGAAATAAGAAGCAGATGTGAGCAGTCATGGTGAAAAGGGCAAAGTAATAGCACCCACAACAGATCATCCTTTTATCCTGATTAATGTAGAAGGTATCTATTCAGAAGCAGGGAATGGAAGTCAAGTTGGTAACCTGAAAAGAGGTCAGCAGAATTTCTGTATTCACTGCAGATACTGAGAATAGGAATTCTCAAGAAATTGTTGAAAGTGAAAGCCCCAACGAGGCTAACAAACACAGATGCATAACAGATCTGCTCAACAGCATACGTTCAGCACAATAAGAGTAGCAATGGGAATTAGGACATGAGGATCCTTTGAGATTAAAATAAGCTAATAGAAGGCTGGAAGGCCAGGGAGTCAAAGAGATAGTCACTCACTAAGTCCAGGCTGGAAAAGGAGGCCATATGATTTAGCTTTCTCATCACAGTGAGAAAATACTAGTCAGAAGAATTTAACAGGAGGACAGATTTCTTTTGGCTCACAGTTTCATGGTTTTGGTTCTAAGTCCTTGACCCTGCTGATTCTGCACCTGCAGTGAGGCAGAACATCATGGCAGCCAGAACATGTGGCAGAGGCCATTCGCCTCTGCCAGGGATAACATATAGCCCACAATGGCCTAACTTTTAAGCATCTATTCCTTCCAGCTAGCCCCACCTCCTAAAGTTTTCAGACCTCAGAAAATTCACCACCAGCTGGGGGAAAAATTTTTCAAACTATGAGCCTTTGGGGGAGAAATTTCATACTCAAAGCAAAGCACCATAATCCGCAGGAAAGTGACCATGGACACGGAAAATGAAGAACTACACCAGGGTTAGGTGACACAATGAATATAAACAATGTCTTCTCTAGAAAAGAATGAATAATAAATGATAGGAGAGAAATTTCTGCACCCCGATAGGAGAGTTACAGTAAGTAGAAGAGATGAAAAGGCCAGCATTGACTAAAGTTATGCAATGTGTTCTGCAAATGTGGAGTTGTGAGCTAGAGTTATAAAAGGGTTATCAGGATAGATGATGAAGTTGCCAAAAAGACCTGAAGTCATTCAGATTTGGTATTATTTTTAAATGTGCTTAGTTATATATGGGAAGTAAATAATATATTCTAATGAATAAATTATTAGATTCTCACCTTTTTTGTGAAAATATTCCCCAAATGACTCTGAGGGTTATGACAGCTCAGTCTGCATAGCAACAACCAAAATTTACCCTTCTATTTACAGCTTCTGCATTCTCATATGATGCAAATATATTTGTTTCCTATTGAAGAAAAGCAGCATTTTTTTCCCACTGATAAAGAGTCCTGGTTTATGGCAATCTGTGAAATACATTAGATGAAATGAGATTTTTTTTTTTGCTTTTCCTTGCCTTTTATGAAAAAAATTCAATAGCTTCACATTATATGTGAACATTTTCTCACAACTTTCCTATTTAGAAGTTATATAAAATAGTCAAATAGGAAGTAAATGTTCTCTTTATTTCACAAACCACTTACAGGAAAGCACAAATGTAAAGATAGCAAATTCAAGAAAGTATAGAATGAAATTATGGGAATGCCAAGAAGAGATGAATAGACTCAACAAGATTTATACTACAGCATTTAATCCCATTTCAAATGTGCTTTCCAAGTTCACCTGTCCTTAAAAGGTTATTATCTAGAGGAGTCACATTAGTTCTCATATCTGTTATCAATGAGACAAAGAATATTGGCAGCATCAAATTACCTGATAGAAAGACTAATTAAAGAATGCAAACTTTATGCAAAAGAAGGTTCAGGATACTGCTGGAGAGTATCTCATGATGAAACCCAGCCTGAATAGAATGTACCATTAACAGAAATGGTTGAAAATGACATTGTCAAGTATATATACACATTTCACCCCTGTTCATTCTTGGTTGTTCAGTTCCACAGCCACCATGCCTGATGAAATTTCATTAAAACTAATTTCATTTGTTATGTCACAAGGTGCAATTTAAAATATAGCTAATATTCATCCTTTGACTTGCATAGAAATTACATATAATTGCAGTCCTTAATGGCTAACAATATGGAATTGTTACATGATAATACATATGCATAACACAATATAATGACCTGATAAAAATCACTTCTTAATAATATTTGATAACACAAAAATGTTTATATTATATTGCTAAGGAAGAAAAGGAGGTCCAAACCAGAGTAATTGCCTTGGCTCAGATTAATAAATAAAATATTTGTGTGTATATGTATAATAATAGAGAAATTGGAGAGCAAGAATGCAAGAATATACAGAGTCATTATATTAAAAGGAAGTGGTGGATAACCAACAATTTCAAGAGGTTGCATATTATCAGGAACCAATAGTACTGAAGGACAAGGTGGAAGCTGCCTTAAAGGCATTGGCAAAACACAAAGCTCTGGGAATTGATGGAATACCAGTAGAGATGTTTCAATGAACAGATGCCTCACTTGAGGTGCTAACATGTATATGTCAACAAATTTACAAAACAGGTACCTGACCAACTGACTGGAAGACATCCACATTTGTTCCACTGCCAAGAAAGGGGATCTGACTAAATGTGGAAATTATCAAGCGATGTCATTACTATCACACCCTAGTAAAATTTTGCTGAAGATCTTTCAAAAGCAACTGCAGCAGTATATTAACAGAGAACTGCCAAAAAAGTCAAGCCAGATTCAGAAGAGGGCAAGGAATTACGATTACTAGTGTCAGGTGGATACTGGCCAAAAGCAAAGAATACCAGAAAGATGTTTATTTATGTTTTACTGAGTATGCAACGGCATTTGACTGTGTGGATCATAAAAAATTATGGGTAATGTTTCAAAGAATGGGAATACCAGAACACTTAATTGTACTCATGAGTAATCTGAACATGGACAAAGAGGCAGTCATTCAAACAGAACAAGGAAATACTGTGTGGTTTAAGTTCAGAAAAGGTGTGTATCAGCTCTCTATACTTTCACTGTACCTCTTCAATCTCTGTGCTGATCACATAATCCGAGAAGCTGGACTTTATGAAGAAGATTGTAGTGTCATGATTGGAGGAACACTCATTACAACTTGTGTTATGCAGATTACACAACTTTACTTGCTGAAAGTGAAGAGGATTTGAAACATTTACTGATGATCAAAGAACGTAGCTCTCAGTATGGATTGTACCTCAATATCAACAAAATAAATATCCTTACAACCGAGTCAATAAGAAATTTTCATGATCAATGGAGAAAAGATTGAGGTTATCCAAGATTTTGCTTCACTTGGTTCTACAATCAACACTTATGCAAGCAGCAGTTATGAAATCAAAAGATTCATTGCATTGGGGAAAGCTATTGCAAAAGACCCCTTTAAAGTGTTGAAAAGTAAAGTTGTTACATTGAAGAGGAAAGTGTGCCTCATTCATGCCATTGCATTTTCGGTAATAGCATATGTTTGTGAAAGCTAGACAGGGACACAGGAGAAGAACTGATGCTTTTGAATTACAGGGCTGGGGATGAATATTGAATATACCATGGACTGCCAAAGGAACCAACAGATCCATCCTAGAAGTACAACCAGACTGCTCCTTGGAAGCAAAGATGGTAGACTGGGTCTTAGGTGTTTTGGACATGTTAGGTGGGACCAATCCCTTGAGAAGGACATCATATTTGGGATAGTGGCTAGTGAGTGAAAGAAAGGCAGACCCTCAACTAGACAGATTGTCACAGTGACTACAATAGGCTTCAACATAAAAATGATTGTGTGCCTGACACAGAATTGAGGAATGTTTCATTCTGCTGTGCATTGGGTCCCTATCAGTTGGACTCAATTGGATGGTACCTAACAACAATTGACAACTGACACAGAGGAATTTTTTAAAGTTGTTTTTAATATTTATTGTTCCTTATTTTAAATGTTGGGAAGTTTTGTTTGTTTTAGCTCAAATTATTATTCATTTTTATTTACAAGTAATTTTAGAATCATTTTTGCTTCACATTGTATGTATTAATGAACAGTTAGAAAGAAACAATATAAATTCTCAGTAGTGGAAGACTCACTAAATGATAGTAGAATGGAATACGATATATGAGTGGATTTTATATAATCACTAATAATGAACTTAGAAAATACCCACTGCCATAGAAATATATTCATAAAACAGACCATATTCATTTCATCTTTGTAAAAATTTTTTGATGTCTCTATGTGTTGAAAAGAAATATACCTGGAAAAATAAGCAATGACATATTAATACTAATAGGTTTAGAATCAATTATATGGTGAGTATTCTTTTTCTTTTTCATTTTTTGTCTGTTTTGAGTACTTTTTTGCATTGAAAAATCAGACTAAAGTCTACGAAAAAGGTAAAATTAAAAACTGGCTATTCCCCATTTTCAGATTTCTTAAATATTTTAAAATTCAATTAATTTTAATGAATTTTGCTTTTTCCCCTTTAGAAATGTTTCCATTAATTTGTCAACATTTTCTTTTTAATCTCACACTAAATATTTTATCACTTCATGTCAAACTCATGCTACTAAAAAAATAATTAACTGAAATTGATCCAGAATTGTCCACTTATACTAGTGACAAATCCTGCATAAAACAAGAATGATGGGGAATATTTAGTATGAGGCCAATTTTATTTTTTTGAAAATTTCATGATGAATTTGTTTCTTATCAAGTTGCTTTCAAGCAAACACCATGCCATGCTATGATTAAGAAAGTTGTATGTTAGGAATATGAGAATGCTATAATATTTAAGAGCTATTAAAATAATTATCAAAGATGTAAAAAGCTTAACAGCTAACACTTTGATGCTAACTTTAAAACATGTTCTATATTTGCCAAATTTTAATGAGAATAGAATTTTTATAATCAGTGAAAACTGATTTCATACCAAAAACTCAGCACTAAATGCTACAAAGGCATTTTCAACACTTCAAAAATAGCATCAAAACTGTATCCACTCTTCATAATGCCATACATCAGGAAAATATTAGAACACTGATTTTAGAAAAGAAGAAACAGTATTCATTCTTGTATGATACAAATGCAGATAAGTAAGTTTAGGAATTTCTGTAACAAATAAATTAATCTTTGTGGAGTTATTGTTTTTGTTAGGTGCCATCAAGTCGAGTCCGACTCATACCGACACTATGTACAGCAGATCGAAACACTTGCCGATTCTGTGCCAGGCAAACGATCTTATTTATGTTTAAGCCCATTGTTTCAGACACTGTGTCAATCCATCTGGTGGAGGGTTTTCCTCTTTTGCGCTGACCTGCCACTCTCCCAAACATGATGTCTTTCTCCAGGGATTGATCTCTCCTGACTACATGTCTGAAATGTGTAAGACGCAGTTTGGCCATTCTTGCTTCCAAGGAGCACTCTGGTTGCACTTCTTCTAGGACAGATTTGTTGGTTCTTTTGGCAGTCCATGGTATATTCAATAGACGTCTCCAGCACCACAATTCAAAAACATCAATTCTTCTTCTGTCTCTCTTGTTCAATGTCCAGCTTTCACAACCATATGATGCGACTGAAAATACCATGGCATGAGTCAGACGCACCTTCGTCTACAATGTGACATCTTTGCTTTTCAATACTCTAAAGAGATCTTTTGCCACAGCTTTTCCTAGAGCGATGCGTCTCTTGATTTCTTGACTGCTGCTTCCACGGGTGTTGATTATAGAGGCAAGCAAAGCAAAATCTTGGACAACCTCAATCTTTTCTCCATTTATTGTGAAGTTGCGTGCTGACCCAGTTGTAAGGATTTTTGTTTTGTTGATGTTTAGTCGTAACCCATATTGAAGGCTATGATCTTTGATCTTTTGGCTAAGATCAAGTGTAGTATCTGTTCTTATCAGTTTTGTGGTGTAGGAACATTATTTTAATAGACCTATGTTTCAGAAAGGGCTGGGATTTAGCTCCATTGGTAGAGCACTGTGCTGCAGTCTCTGAGGTCCCGAGTTCAATTCCCAGTACCGCAAAAATGGGAGGAGGACCTGGCAATCCACTCCCAAGGCAATCCCGAAACAGTCAGCCATTGAAAACCCTATGAGGGTCGCTATGAGTTGGATTCCGAGCCGGGCGCGGTGGCGCACACCTGTAATCCCAGCGGCTCAGGAGGCGGTGGCAGGAGGATCACAAGTTCGAGACCAGAGGCAGTCTGCATAACTTAGCGAGACCCTGTCTCAAAAAAGTAAAAAAATGGGCTGGGGGTGCAGCTCAGTGGTCCAGCACTTGCAGAGCATGCAGGTGCAAGGCCCTGGGTTCAATCCCCAGTACCAAAAAAAAAAAAAAAATGAGTTGGATTCCAACTCAACAGCACCTAACAACAACAACAACATGTTTCAGAAAAGAATACAAAAGTGAAAATGTTCCTTAATTTCTACATAGTTGGCTAGAATACATATTGGAAACTAAAAGATCCAATTCACTGTAATAGAAAAATGTAAAAAACATTTTAGAAGTGTGTTTTAGAAACACATGTGCCATTATAAGTAACATAGGATGTATTTAAGATACATAATTTCTGCTGAAAGGGAAAGATAGTATTTGATAACCATTCTTAAAGCAAATTAAGCTTTACAAAAAATTCTAGAAAGATACTTATTAAAACAAAGAGAACCTTTTAGAAGTTCATAAGGAAGAGTTCACAGAAAATAACATTGAGATGGGATTGCACCATTCATGAAATATATATTTAGACCATGATAATTAGGTGTATAAGTACACAAAAATTTTGACTTGTAGCTAGGATCATAAGCCCTTCATTAACTCTGTGACTTGTACCAATTTTTATCTGACAGAGCATACATTTAATGATACTCTTAGTTTTCATATATATTTTACATGTATTAATAACACCTACCAAGGAACGCTTATTCTTCTTATATTTTGCTCAAGTGGACACTGCGCCTCATTTGAAAATTTTGAAGACTCTATCATGCTATTTGCCTACAGCCATACTGCTATGATGTGGGATCCCATCAGATCCCGGAAGCTAAGCAGGGTCAGATCTGGTTAGCACTAGGATGGGAGACTGCCTGGGAACACCAGGTGCTGTAGGTTTGGGAGAAGGACCTGACAGCCCAGTTCCAAAAAACAACCTGCCATTGAAAACCCTATGAATAGCAGAGAAGTATGACAATAGTGTTTCATCTATTGCAGGTAGGGTCACTAAGAGTTGGACACCAACTCAACTGCACCTAACAACAACAATCACACTACTGAGAATATAACCTGATGGACAAGAACAGCATTAAATATTTTCCAAATATCCAAATATCTAAGTTATGAAGTCACAGAAGATATGACAAAGAAAACATCTTTTAAAATGTAAACATATTAAAGGCATTTGTTTATATAACATTTTTTTAAAAGTCATTGGAAATTATGGCCAAATCCACAGCTAGTCCAAACTATATATTATTCATCATTGCTTCTCCTATTTTTAAAGAAAAGGTGAATTTCCAAGAAATGGTTACATTGCTAATTGAGCCTAAATTCAAAATGGGTCTGGTGGCCATTTGCTGACTGAGGTCTTACATAGACTCTGTGATCCTGGAAGAACTGCAAACTGAGCATTTTAGTCCTTGTCCTGGCATGGAACTGTTTCAGTTGCAAATATAAACAGCTTCCTGAAAATCCCATTTTGCTACCCAGACCTGACAAGTGAGCTGTGACTTACAGTCAAATTTAAATATCAACCAATAAGGACTGAGCACTTACTGTTGTGAGGCTTGCATCCTTTACTTACATGTTGTTGCTGTTAGGTGACTTCCAGTCAAGTCCATAGCGACCCTATGTACAACAGAATGAAACACTACCATGCATATGATCATTTTTGTGTTGAAGCCTATTGGTAAAGTCACTGTGTCAATCTATTTAGTTGAGAGTCTTCCTTTTCTTCACTCACCTACCACTATCCCAAACATGATGTCCTTCTTCGGGTTTGGTCTCTCCTGACAACATGCCCAAAATACCTAAGACCCAGTCTACCATCCTTGCTTCCAAAGAGCACTCTGGTTGCACTTCTTTTAGGACAGACCTGTTGGTTCTTTTGTCAATCCAAAATGGTATGTTCAATATTCCTCCCCAGCACTATAATTCAAAAGCATCAATTCTTCTCCTGTGTCCCTTATTCACTGCCCAGCTTTCACAAGCATATGCTATTACTGAAAATACAATGGCATGAATGAGGCACACTTTCACCTTCAATGTGACATCTTTACTTTTCAACACTTTAAAGGGGTCTTTTGCAATAGCTGTTCTCAATGGAATGAGTCTTTTGATTTCATGACTGCTGCATGCATGAGTGTTGATTGTAGAACTGAGTAAAGCAAACATTGAACAACCTCAATCTTTTCTCCATTGATCATGAAGTTTCTTACTGACTCAGTTGTAAGGATATTTGTTTTGTTGATATCGAGGTGCAATTCATACTGAGGGCTATACTCTTTGTTCTTCACCAGTAACTGTTTCAAGTCCTCTTTACCTTCTTTTTTTTTTCTTTTTGAGAGGGTCTGGCTAAATTACACAGACTGCCTCTGGTCGCAAAATTGAGATCCTACTGTCTCTGCCCCCCTGAGTTGTTGGGATTACAGGTATGTGCCACAATGTTCAACTCTTCACTTTTAGTAAGCAAAGTTGTGTCCTGTGCATAACACAGGTTATTAATGAGTCTTCCTCTAATCATGATGCTGTATTCTTATTCATAAAGTCCAGCTTCTCTGATTATTTGTTCAGCATAGAGTTTAAGAGGTATTGTGAAAGGATAGAGAGCTGATACACACCTTTTCTGAACTTAAACCAGGCAGTTTCCTTGTTCTGTTTGAATGACTGCCTCCTTGTCCATGTACAGATTCCTCATGAGTACACAAGTGTTTTGGTATTCCCATTCTTCAAAACACTACCCATATTTTTTTGTGATCGCCTCAGTCAAATACCTTTTCATACTCAATAAAATATAGATAAACCTCTTTCTGGTTTTCTCTGCTTTTGGCCAATATCCATGTGACATTAGTAATGATGTCCCTGGTTCCTCACCCTCTTCTCAATCTTCCTTGACTTTCTGGTAGTTCTCTGTTAATATACTGCTGTAGTTGCTTTTGAAAGATCTTTAGCAAAATTTTACTTGCATGTGATACTAATAACATCGTTTGATGATTTCCACATGTGATCAGGTCCCCTTTCTTGGGAATAGGCACAAATATGGTTGTCTTCCAGTCAGTTGGTCAGGTAGCTATTTTGCAAATCTCTTGGCATAAACAAATTAGTACCTCCAATGTGATATCTGTTTGACACATCTCTATTGGTATTCCATCAATTCCTGGAGCCTAGTGTTTTGCTGTGGGCTGGGATTTGGCTCAGTTGGTAGAGCGCTGCACTACAGTCTCTGAGGTCCTGAGTTCAATTCCCAGCACCGCAAAAATGGAAGAAAGGCCTGGCAATCCACTCCCAAGGCAATCCTGAAACAGTCAGCCATTGAAAACCCTATGAGGGTCGCTATGAGTTGGATACCAACTCCACAGCACCTAACAACAACAACAACAACAACAAGTATTTTGTTAATGCCTTCAAAGCACCTTCCACTTCTTCCTTTAGTACACTGGTTCCTCATCATGTGCAATCTTGAAATGGTTAGTAATCCACCAATTGTTTTTGCTATAATGACTCTGTATATTCCTTCCATCTTCTTTTGAGGATTCCTGTGTTCTTTAATTTTCCCTGTAGAATCCTTCACTTCGGACACTTGAGCCTTGAATTTTTTTCTTCAATTCTTTATGCTTGAGAAACATAGAGTGTGTTCCTACCTTTTGTTTTTCTATTTCCAGCTCTTTGTACACGTCATTGCAGTATTTGATTTTGTCTTCTCAACCTGCTCGGAAATCTTGTTTAGTTCTTTGACTTGGTTGTGTCTTCCTTTTACCTTAGCTGCTCAACATTAAAGGGCAAGTTTCATAGTCTCTTTTGACATGTAATTTGGTCTTTTCTTTTTTCTTTTCTTTTTCATAACCTTTTGCTTTCTCCATGAATGCTGTGGCATAGCTTTCAGCATCACAGCCACAAGCAAGCCCTCACAGTAGGGCAAACTGACAGAAAAGTCAGGGCTCATTTGCATAGCAGTCTAGAATGGGAACCTTAGCAGAAACTTTATATAAAGCCACACTTCCTTCTGTGCCTTCTGAGCACACTTCCATTTTGTACTAAAGACTTAATATACATGCATTCCCTAAATACTCAAATTCCTACTTTATTTCTCATTTCATTTGGCAGCTCACTAATACATGTTGCTGTTGTTAGGTGCCACTGAGTAGGTGTCCCACTCATAGGGACTCTATGTCAAACAGGTGAAACACTATCTTCTCCCAAGCCTACAGCACCTTGTGTTACCAGGTGGTCTCCCATCCAAGTACCAACCAAGCCCCATCCTGCTTAGCTACCAAGATCTGACAGGATTGGATGCTATAGTGGTATGGCTGCAGGCGGCACTAATATATAAAGTCCTCAATTTGTAGAGTTAGGAATATACAGGCCATTTAGTCAAACTTTCAGATTATCCCAACATCTATTGTTAGTTACTAAAAGATCCTATTTCCATAACATCACTGTCTTAAGCCTTCACTTACAGTCCTATAAGTGATAGCTTGAAACTTTTTTAAACAAAGATCTTTGAAAATTTCCTAGAGGTGCATGTGCTCCAGTTTATTCCAGTTTATTCAGAGAAATACATAACAATATACATGGAAAAGTGGAAGTCATCCCCCCCAACATGGTCACATATTTCCCCTTTCCCTTTGTGATCAATTTAGTTCACTCCAAACCATCAAAATTATAATTCAGGCTGCCTTATTAATCTATGCAGAAAAACAAGCTTAGGTCTCATTAATTTTTCAGTTTGCCATGTTTGTGGTTTTGTTCATTTGTTTTTGTTTTGTTTCACTTTTTGAGACTAAGTCTGGCTATATAGCCCAGGCCAGCCTGGAACTCCTTATGTAGATAGGGATGGCCTCGAATTTGCCTCAATCCTCCTGAATGCTGAGATGATAGGCTTGCAAAGTCATTTCTGGCATGGACTCATTGATTTTTCTCTGTTGTCTATTATCTATCATATTGATTTCTTCTCTTATCATTAATATTCCTTTCCTACTTATCATGAGTTCAGTGTGATCTTTTTCTAGATTCTTAATGTAGAAGCCTATTTATTTGCAGACTTCCTTCTTTCCTAATAGAAATCACTAAAGCTGTAAATGTCACTACACATTTGTTAAACAGCATATCACAAATTAGAATATTTTTTTGTTTCATTTTTGTTTGGTTAACTCTCCCTCAATTTCTTCCTTGACTCCTGGGTTATATAAAAATGTGTTATTCAATTTGCAAATACTTAGGGATTTTACATTTCCATTTTAATTCCATTGTGTTTAAACTAAATATCCTTATTTCAATATTTTAAAATTCACTTGGTCTGGTTTTGTGGCCTAAAATATGGTCCACCTGTGAATATTTATCTATTCATTCTCTGTTGCAATTGGAGTGTTCTAAAAACACTGATGAGATCAAATTCCTTGAAAATGTGTTTCAAGTCTTTTATAATTTTACTGAAATTTTATCTATTATATTAATTATCGAGAAAAGAGGATTAAAATAGTTAACTCTACTTTCAGACCTTAACATTTCTTTTTAACATCTGTCAGAATATGCCTCATGAATTTTAAAAACTACTATTTGGTACATACACATTTAATTTTTTTTGATTAATTGACTCCTATTTCACTATGAAATGTAATTCTTCTTCTCCCTCATAATATTCTTTGTTCTGAAGTACACTTTACTTGTTATTACTTCCCTAGTTTTCTTATGAGTTTGTCATGATACAATTTATTCTGTCTTTTACCTTTAATCTACTATTTTTTATATTTAAAATGAATTTTCTCAGGCAGCATATGTTTGGATTGTCTATCCAGCCACTTTCTTTTCATTAGAATTTAATATAATTATTATTTTTAGGTTTAAATCTACCATCATGTTGTCTCCTATTTATCATGTTGGTTCTTTGTTCTTTGCTTCATTTTATTCCTTCTTTTGGATTATTTCTTTCTGTCCTATTTTATCTCCTTTACTGGATTATTATCTATATTTTGCTTTGTTTGTTTCTCTGTGTGTGTGTGTGTGTGTGTTTGTGTGTGTGTGTGTGTGTGTGTGTGTATCATGACTCTAGGATTTACAATATTTATCTTCAACTTAATTTAATTTACATTAAATATTATATCTCACATAAAATATTAGAACCTTAAGACATTTTATTTAAATTTCCTCTCCCTTGTTCTTTGTGTTATTTTTTTCATATGTTTCATTTCTATATATTTTATAAACTTCACTACATATTGTTACTATTTGTTTAGTCAACTATTTTTTTTAAATCTAAAATCTGTGAAAAAATATTTTAGATGAACCCATATAGTTATGATTTCTGCTCCTGATTGCTCCTGATTCTTTCTTGTAGATATGTTCATCTGATAACTTCAGCATGATGATCTACATTTAACATACTTTACAGTTCAAGTGTTATGGTCATGAATTTCCTCACTTTTGTTTGTCTGCAGAAAACTCTTTATCTCATATTTAGAAGACTTAGAAGCAAATGTCTACTAGATATGAAATTCTAAATTGCCAAGTAAATTTTTGTGCTTGTTGCACTTTCAGAATATAGTTCAAATGTCTTCTGGCATGCATAATCTCTGGCAAAAAGTCTGCTGTAATTCTTTGTATATAATGTTTATTTTTTCCTGCTGACTTTAACTCTTTGTCACTTGTGTGCAATAAGTTGCTACAATGTATGTGGTGTTGGAAATTTGGAAATTGTTGGCTATTATTTCTTTATTTTTTTCTTTGAATATCCATCCTTTTAAAACTCAAATAGCAAATATGTTAGATCACTTGATGCTGTTCTCTAGGTCACTGAGGATCTTTCACTTCTTTACTTCATTTTAAGTAGTTTCTATCATCTATGTCTTTAAGTTCATTTATGTTTTTTGTAGTATCTAATATACCTTAAAGCTCATTGACCATATTCTCATTTCAGTATTCCTCATCCCTGGTTCTATTTGTTCTTTTAAAAATTTTCCATTGCTCATGTCATCACATTCATGTTTTTCTTTAAATTCCTACCTCTACAATCCATGTCTGCCAATTCCATCATCTTTGTTATTTCAGGGCCTATTTCTCTTAGCTGATTTTTCTCTTAGTCATGGATGCACTTCCTATTTCTTGACATAGCTAATAATTTCTAACTGGTTGCTGAATATAATATTCTTACATTCTTGAGTTCTGGATTTTTTGTACTTGTACTGGCAGGTTTCATTACTTGCAAAAAGCTTGACCCTCATGAGGCTGCTCTTTAAGTTTTGTTAGAATAGGTTTACAGTAGCCTCTAACCCAAGAAGTGTTCATCATTGATTTAAGGTGAGAACATTTTGGAGTCTTTACTGAATTTTCTACTTGATCAAAAAGAACTCTCCACTTTAGCTGATATGGAGCTTTATTATCTCTCTATCTTGTGTAAGCTGTTGGGATTATTCTATTTCTAGCTCCCTGCTATTCTTTCCCTAGCTGTATGTACTTTCATTCTATTTGTATGGATTTTAGAATTAAGCAAGTACTCTACAGGACTCTCATATCATTTTCTGAAGTTTCTCTTTCTATTTAGTATGTACTTTTATGTCTTTAGTACTCTTCCCCAAACTCCACCCACCTCAGCTTCTCTACATTCAAATCTCAATCCCCCCCACCCTCTCTCTCTCTCTCTCTCTCTCTCTGTTTCTCTCCTCTACTTCAGATTCCTGTCACTGTATCATGAATGGGAATGTGCTCCTGAGGAAAAGCCGGAGCAATTCTAGAGCCAATATCACTTTGTTTTCTTCTTTTCAAATATCAGGGTTCTGTGTTGCCTATTCTCTAATGCACAAAAATATTGTTGTCTATGTTTTTTCTCTGGTTCCTCACAGCAACAGTGAAAATCTGCCCCATTATTCTATTCTTAGGATTAGGAATCTTTTGGAAAGTCCCCTTTTGAGAGGTGTATAAAGAGAACTAAAGCAGTAAAAACAAAGAAAAAAACTGTTAATTCTATGAAGCAATTAGCCTACTTAGTGTCAATTAGATATATCAATATATAAATTTATCAATATTTCTTAAGACCACTATACTATAATAATTCTGTTTAAATAATGTCTGTGCATTTTTAAATGCATGGAAACATATTCAATAATCAATATATAAAATACATGTATGCTCACCTTGTAGAAATTGGACTATCATTTAACATTTTATAAGTTTTCCTACTTACAACATAAGTGATTGGATTTCATATTTTATTTTGGTGGTACACTAATATTTTGTGAATTAGTCTGAAATATTTATTTGCTAAAGTCAAAAGTTGGTAATTGATTCTAATTTAAAACATGTATTGCAGTGTGTGTGTGTGTGTGTGTGTGTGTGTGTGTATGTGTGTGTGTGTAATTAATGGATTCTTACTAACAGATTTCCTCCATATATTTCCTTAAACTTTTGTCTGTTTTTGTACTCTATGAGGTGACTAAACTGATCAATAAGTGACAGAATATCAAGGGGAAAAAAGAAATAATATTGCTAAAAATATTAAAGGTATAATATTATTTTGAAAAATAGGATAAACATAATGTAGTAATATTTTATGTTAATATAATTATTCTTCATTTTTCATGTAGTGGTATTACATGTTTTCTGCATCATGATTTCCCCAGGAATTGTAACATATAGAGTTTGAGATTCATTGGTGAATATGGTGTTAATTCTCTCTATATTGGGAAGAGAACTTTGATTTTAGTAGTATTCTAATATGAAAAATGTGATTTTTAAAAAAATACTTAGTTTATGTTAGATTTATAGAAGTCTATGGTGTTGAAAATTAAGAACTGTGATTATATTTTAATGACTTTCTTTTTTAACTAACATAATGTTAAAAATCTATTAAATACAGTAAAAAACTAATTTGACATTTTTGAAGTTATACCTAATGCAGAGTTAACCCTATTGTAATAATTTCAATTATGAGAATTAACTCAAAGCCTATGAATATTGAAATGTTAGGTGCATCAAGTCAGTTCTGACTCATAGGGTTTTCATTGGCTGATTGTTTCCGAATTGCTTCAGGAGTGGATTCCCATGTCCTTCTCCCATTATTGCAGTGCTGGGGATTGAACCTAGATCCTCAGAGAATGCAGAGCAGAACTCTACCAACTGAGCTAAACCCGACCCACATGAGTATTGAAATAGCATTCTCAAGAGTGAAATATGTGTGTTTGCTCTTACTGAAAGTAAAAGTCAAAGGTGAAATGTAGATTACAGGTAAAAACAGAGAAATAGTGCCCTTCATTCTCTTTCCACATAGGACTTAAAGTTTATGAAAGGAAAAGCATCCATATGGGAACCATGTTACTTTGCAGGAAAGGCTGCCTTTAGTAAAGAAACAAAATGGGAAAGAGAATCTGTTCTCTGGAAAACCGGGATATTCTACAAGAGGCTATAGAATGGTTGAAAAGAAAATGTGTAAACTTATTAATAATTATTTTGTGAATATTATCCATTTGATACATTGCTATTTGCTAATTTTCCAAGAATATCAGCTTGTCACTCCAGGATGCAAGTGCACTCCTTGTAGGAAAGTGTTATATGCCTATTCTATTTTATACCCAGAGCTAGACATGCAGGAAGACTTCAAATACTAGTTCAATTCATTTTCTCAGCCTGCTGTTCCTTTCATTAAAGTTATTTGCTCCTGCATTTTGATCTTCTAGGATCCTTGTCTTTCTCTCATCTGCTACCAATAGGGAAAATGATCAAGAGAACTTGAACCGGCCTTATGACTCAGACCCTTAAGAGAAAAGCTTAGTGAAAAGTTTAGAACTTTGTGCTCTGGCAGAAACGTGTTTGGTTTTTTGTTTTTTGTTTTTTTTCATCTTTCATCGCCTGCATATGGGAGAAGCTTTGGCAGTGGCTTCTTGATTGCCTGCCCTGACCATAGTGAATGAAGACTAGCCCAACTGTTGTTCAGAGCAGGAGCTGTCCCTTGATAATCTAGTCTTTTTGAATGACCCTTAAGAGCAAGGACAGAGATGACTACATTTCCTGAGAAGATTAAAAATGAAATCTATTATCTGTAAGAGCAGTCGATACCACATAGCATCCCTGTTTCATCAAACGGTTAATAGGGGAGATTTATTACAAACGGAATTAAGACCACCTGCTTCTCTACCTTAAACCATTTTACTGCTAATAACAATAACATGGAATTTGGAAGTGGGAATATTTAAAAGCTCCCTTTTGTTGAGAATAAGCAGTTTTGACATCCCAAATCTTTAAAATCTAATATTTTGAATTATTTTCATCTTCAATCCTGCCTGATTAATCCCAGCCTACTATGAAAACAGCTTTTTCGTATGCTTCTTCTGTATCCCCATTGTTACAATTGACGTTTTCAAGACAATGCTTCCAACATAGTTAAGTCTCACATAAGTACACTGAATTTCTATTCATTTACTTGTATAATAAGTGTTTACTGATCCTCTCTGCATGGCAGCCACTCTCCAAGGTGCTAGGGAAACAGCAGTGATCAAAGCAGTCCAGGGTCACCTTCTCTTGCAGTTAATGAGGAAGCAAATAACCAAACAGATCGTGGATAGTATAAGTGCTATAAAATAATCAAAGATGATAATATTGTAGAGACTGGCTAGGGATCCACTTTAGATTGAATGGCACAACATGAATCTTAAGATAAAGACCTGAACAAGATGAAAAGTCAAGCATGAGAAGATTTCAGGAGAGAGGGCAAGTGGAAATGCTCTACACCGGGAAAGGATTTGGCTGAATCCACGAACAAAGCCAAGGCTCATTCGTAAAGGGTATGCGGTAGTGTAAAAAATATATCAGAAAATCCTTGGAATCTTCAAAGTGATGGTGTGTTTGGTATGGTAATGAGTTAGCTGAGAGCTCTTAACCTCTGGGTAGCCTCAGGATGAGGGTGGTCATGGGAAACACCAAGGCAGGAATAGATTGTTGAGACATTTAGCTCCACCCCCAACCCTCAGGGAAGAGAGACTGAAGGTTAAATTGATCACCAATAGTCAATAATCAATCACACTTATAGAATGAAGCCTCCTTAAAAACCCAAAAGGACAGAGTTTGAAGAGCTTCTCCTATTCTGTCACCTCATTGAGCAACAGAACAGAATTTATCCCTCCAACCTAACTACCACTTGGTACCCACTGGTCAACCCTTCTCCATCTCTCCCTCCTCTTTACTTTCCCCAGTCTCTGGTAACTACTATTCTATTCTCAACTGCTATGAAATCAACCTTTTTAGATTCAACGTATGTGTGAGATCATGCAGTATTTGTTTTTCTGTGCCTGGCTAATTTTCCTTAACATAATGACCTCCAGTTTAACCCATATTGTTGCAATGAAAGAATTTCATTTTTAATGGCTGAATAGAATTCCATTTATTAGTTCACGGACATTTAGGTTGCTGAGTTTTTTATTTGTTTGTTTGTTTGTTTGTTTGCATTTGAGAAAAAGTCTGACTAGCCCAGGTTGGCCTTGAATTCACAATCCTCCTGCATCTGCCTCCTAGAATTCTGGGATTACAAATGTGTGCCATCAGGCCTAGATTTTTTTTTCCTATTATTACTAGTACTGAAATAAATATGGAATTCAGATGCCCCTTTGACATACTGATTTCATTCCCTTTAGGTATATACCCAGTGATGGAATCGCTGGATCATATGGTAGCTCTATTTTAAATTTCTTAAGGAACTTTCATATTATTGTCCATAATAACAGTACTAATTTACATTCCCATCAATAGCATGCAAGGATCCTCTTTTCTCTCCACACTTATCAGCACTTATCTTTCCTATTTTTAACAATAGCCATTCAGCTAGAATGAGATGATCGTCCATGTTTCACTTTCACTTTCATTTCCCTGAGTGCTGGTGTTGTTGAGCATTTTTGCATTTACCTGTTGGTCACTTCCATTCTTCTTTTAAAAATGTCTATTTCTTATTTTAAAGTCAGATTATTATTATTATTATTATTATTATTATTTGCTATTGGATTGTTCGAATTCCTTATATATTCTAGAAATTAACCTCTTTCAGATGTATAGTTTGAAAATATTTTCCTCCATTTTGTAGGTTGTCTGTCCATTCTACTGATTGTTCTGGTTGCTGTACACAAGCATTTTAGTTTGGTATAGTCCTATTTATCTATTTTTGCTTTTGTTTCCTGCTTCTGGAGACTTATCCAAAAGGTCTTTGCCCATTCCAATGTCCTCAAAAATTTCTCGTGTTTTCTTCTAGCAGTTTCATAGTTTTGGGTCTTACATTTAAATCATGAGTCCATTTAAGTTGTTTTTTAGTATAAGTAAGCCTTTGTAAACCTCAGTAGAACAAGTACAAAGAATTCTACTTGGCACATGGTAATAAACATACAGAGAGATCAGGGTAAGAGTAGGAAAAGGCAGAGACAGAGACAGACAGACATATTTTCAAAGCAGAAAAAGAAAAAAGATTATTTTATTCAAAGAAGAAATAAGACTGGGAGCTGAGTTCTCAACAGAAGTATGGAAGGCACAATGGAAATATGAAAATATCATGACTACCATGCTTAATGTGCTGAAAAAAGAACTGATAACTTATAATTTTATAACCAACAAAAACACTCATCAAAAATAAAGGTAAAAGAAAAATATCTTCAGAAAAATAAAATGTAGAAGTTGTTTAGAAAAATAATTTGTACTAAAAGAAGGAAAATAATTCAGATTTCAAAATTTTAAGGAAATTGAAATATGTTTAATTTAAATAAAAGTAAGTACTTGCTACATAAGAAAGAAGAATCTTAAATATAAGAAACAACATATTTAAATTAGAAGGATGTCAGACACTGTGGGATACACCTGAAATCCCAGCAACTTAGGAGGCTGAGGAAGGAGGAACACAAGTTCAAGGCTAGAGGCAGCCTCTGCAACTTATAAAGAAAATGTCTCAAAATAAAAAATTAAAAAAAAAAAAGGGAAGGTGGATTAAGGGTGCAGCTCCATGGTAGAGAACTTGTCTTACCTGTGTGAAGCCCTGGGTTCAATCTTCCAGTAATGGGGAAAAACAAAGTAGGATGGAAAATACATACCATGACAATACTAACAGAAAGAAATATGCTATCTTATAGTAATCAGAATGCAGAAAATTTTTCTAGAGATAAAGAGGAATATTCCATGATAATATAAGAATCAATCCACCAGGAAGTTACAATAATTCAAAATCAATATGTGCTTAATAACAAATGAAAAGAAATTGATAATCAAAAAGAGTTAAAAATCCATAATCATTGGAAGAGGCTTCAACATGCAACATTCTTAATAGCTGATAAAACAGGAAGATGAAAAGACATAAATGGACAGAAAACTTAATTAACAAATTTAAGTTAATGGAAATATATAGAACATTGCTTTTACCACCAAGAAAATACATATTTTTTAGCTA
>VMDO01018594.1:0-21241 GCA_007922755.1 Pedetes capensis
AGGTGTTAACATGTTTATGCCAACAGATTTGGAAAACAGCTACTTGGCCAACTGACTGGAAGAGATCCATATTTGTGCCTATTCCCAAAATGGGGATCCAACTGAATGTGCAAACTATCTTGGACAATATCATTAATATCACACACCAGCAAAATTCTACTAAAGATCATTCAGAAGCAACTGCAGCAGCATATGTTGTTGTTAGGTGCCGTTGAGTTGTGCCCAACTCATAGTGACCCTCATAGGGTTTTCAGTGGCTGACTGTTTTGGGATTGCCTTGGGAGTGGATTGCCAGGCCCTTCTCCCATTTTTGCAGTGCTGGGAATTGAACTCGGGACCTCAGAGACTGCAGCGCAGCGCTCTACCAATTGAGCTAAATTCCAGCCTGCAGCAATATATAGATAGGGAATTACCAGAAAATCAAGCGGGATTCAGAAGAGGACGGGGAACCAGGGACATCATTGCTGCTGTCAGGTGGATATTAGCTGAAAGCAGAGAATATCAAAAAGATGTCTATCTATGTTTTATTGACTATGCAAAAGCATTTGATTGTGTGGATCATAACAAATTATGGATAACATTTCGGAAAATGGGAATACCAGAACACCTAATTGTGCTCATGAGAAATCTGTACGTGAACCAGGAGGCAGTTGTTCGAATAGAACAAGGAAACACTGAGTGGTTTAAAGTTGAGAAAGGTGTGCATCAGGGCTGTATACTTTCACCCTATCTCTTCAATTTATAAGCTGAGCAAATAATCCGAGAAGCTGGACTTTATGAGGAAGAACGTGGCATCAAGATTGGAGGAAGACTCATTAACAACCTTCATTCTGCAGATGACACAACTCTGCTTGCTGAAAGTGAAGAGGATTTGAAACATTTACTGATGAAGATCAAAGATCATTGCCTTCAATATGGGTTACGACTAAACATCAACAAAGGGGCTGGGATTTAGCTCAGTGGGTAGAGCGCTGCGCTGCAGTCTCTGAGGCCTGGATTTCAATTCCCAGCACTGCAAAAACGGGAGAAGGACCTGGCAATCCACTCCCAAGGCAATCCCGAAGCACTCAGCCATTGAAAACCCTATGAGGGTCACTATGAGTTGGATACAGACTCAACGGCACCTAACAACAACAACAAACATCAACAAAAAAAAAATCTTACGACTGGGTCAGCACACAACTTCACAATGAATGGAGAAAAGATTGAGGTTGTCCAAGATTTTGCTTTGCTTGGCTCTATAATCAACACCCGTGGAAGCAGCAGTCAAGAAATCAAAAGACGCACTGCTCTAGGAAAAGCTGTGGCAAAAGATCTCTTTAGAGTATTGAAAAGCAAAGATGTCACATTGGAGACGAAGGTGTGTCTGACTCATGCCATGGTATTTTCAGTGGCATCATATGGTTGTGTAAGCTGGACATTGAATAAGAGAGACAGAAAAAGAATTGATGCTTTTGAATTGTGGTGCTGGAGACGTCTATTGAATATACTATGGACTGCCAAAAGAACCAACAAATCTGTCCTAGAAGAAGTGCAACCAGAGTGCTCCTTGTAAGCAAGAATGGCCAGACTGCATCTTACCTATTTCAGACATGTAATGTAGTCAGGAGAGAGCAATCCCTGGAGAAGGACATCATGTTTGGGAGAGTGGCAGGTTAACGCAAAAGAGGAAAACCCTCCACCAGATGGATTGACACAGTGTCTGCAACAATGGGTTTAAACATAAACAAGATCGTTTGCCTGGCACAGAATCGGCAAGTGTTTCGATCTGCTGTACATAGAGTCGCTATGAGTCAGACTCGACTTGATGGCACCTAACAACAACAGCAGCAGCCAGGTGTGGTGGTCCACACCTATAGCCTCAGCACTTGGGAGGCTAAGGCAAGAAGATCATGAGTTCAAGACCAGCCAGTGTTACAACACTGTGATCCTGTCTCAAAAAAAGTGATTAGTAATTTTTTTGTTTTTGTTTTTGTTTTTGTGGTACCGGAGGTTGAACCCAGGACCTTGCACTTGCATGCTTTGCAAGTGCTGGACCACTGAGCTGCACCTCCAGCCCATTTTTTTACTTTTTGAGACAGGGTCTTGCTAAATTACAAAGGCTGCCTCTGGTCTCGAACTTGCGATCCTTCTGCCTCCGCCTCCCGAGCCGCTAGGATTACAGGTGTGCGCCACCATGCCCAGCGATTAGTACTTTTTAAGCCTTTCTATTCTATTCCTATCAAATTGTCCAGAAGATATGATAACACACTTCACAAGGAGTTTAGGAAAGCATCTAATTACTCACATTTACATCAGGGCTTTTTGTTTTTTGCTTTTCCAGTGCTGGGAATTGAACCCAGGCAGCTGGCACTGTATCACATATTACTAAAATTCTTTTGGGGGCTGAGGATATAGCTCAGTGGTACAGCACTTGCATAGCACACACAAGACCCTGGGTTTGATCCATACATAACACAGTGAAAAAATCTTTCTATGCTGTGTCAATCTGCCATGTGAAAAATGATCATCTGTTCATTTTTACTTCTTACAACTTGAGACTGACCATTTGTATATCTTTGCTTGTGAATTGTCTGTTTATTTCTATGGTACACTTTTCTTTTGATTGTCTACTTGTTTGTTGTAGATATGTATGTTACAAATATTCATCATTTCCCTGTCGCATATACTGCTAGTCATTTTTTAGTCTGTTGTTTACCTTTTTATCTGTTTGCATTTTTCCCTATGCAAAAGCTTCTAATTAGTAAGTATGGTGCCTTTAGTATTGTTTAGAAAAGCCTTCCTTTCACCAAAATTATACAAATATTTCCTTAAATTTTCTTCTAGTACTTTTTTACTTTACAGTTAAATGCTAAAATCAGCTATAATTTATTTTAAGTATATAATATAAGGAGCTTTTTTCTCTAAAACCATTAACTGGTTGTCCCAACACCATTTGCTAAGTGAGCCACTCTTTCCACTTTGCTTGAAAATGTTGCTACTATTAGATATATGCTAAATTCTTTTTATAGGAAGGTCTCTTTCTGGATGTTTTCGTCCATTGATCTGTTATTCTATTTTGGTACCAGTAGTCTCTTTTTGGTTTTTGAAGAATTTTTTTTTGTTTTTTTTTTTTGTGTGTGTGGTAGTGGGGGTTGAACCCAGGGCCTTGTGCTTGCATGCTTTGCAAGTGCAGATCACCAAGCTGCACCCCCAGCCCGTTTTTTTACTTTTTGAGACAGGGTCTCACTAAGTTACACAGACTGCCTCTGGTCTCCAACTTGCAATACTCCTGCCTCCGCCTCCCAAGTCACTAGGATTACAGGTGTTCACCACTGCACCCGGCTTGAAGAATATTTTTAAATTTTTATTTTACTGTGGTAATGACACGTAACATGACATAGACCCTCTCAACAAAACATTTTGTTGACTATAGGTGCAATGTTAACTTTTTAAATTGCTGTACCTTTTAATGCATTTTTCTATCTAATAAAGCATTTCTTCTTTATTACTCTTCTTTTTCAGAATTTGTATGTTCTCAAATGTTCATTCTTTTGTATGAACCATGGATCATTGTGTAAAAATCAACCTACCTCAAAATCTCTTAAATATACAGAATAATTTGGATAGAATTAACCTCTCTTTACAATACTGAATCTTTCTACAACCCTCCTATTAAATTTATTCTTGAGTATTTTTTTATGGTTTTCTTCTCAGGTGAATGTGGAGGTGCTATCTGAATGGAATCTTTTATTATTATATTTTCTAGATAATTATTATCAGTGTATAAGTGGTTAATATTGATATATTTAACTGCCAATCTCACTAAACTGTGTATTAACTCTCTATATTAACTACATTTTAATCAACTCTGTAGTTAGATTGGATGTTTCAGGAAAACAAACTTTTCATCTAACACATATAAATTTTCTATAAAATATATTAATTAATATAAATTTATACCTGCTTATTTTACAATTTCTCTAAAGGGTGGGCTGCACATTCAGTGGGTTTTACTTTTTATCCTTACACTATTTTGTACTTTGTGTCTTTTTATTACTATGACCATATATATTAATTTTGTAATAAAAAATAAAAATTTTTAAAAAGTGTCACTCTGGTCTGTCTCTACTGTTTTCATGAATATGCCATAAGAAAATAAATGGAGAGATACTCAAAAATAAAAAATATAGAACTATTCTTCAGAGGAAAACAAAGAAGTAGATAAAAGTAAAATGACTAATAAAATGGGGATTGGGAAAATAAATAATGGTCCATGTGTTCAATGGGCCTGCAGCCATAGCCCTGTGGAATCCGATCCCGGCAGATCTCGGAAGCTAAGCAGGGCCGGGCCTGGTTAGTACCTGGATGGGAGACCGCCTGGGAACACCAGGTGCTGCAGGCTTGGAAGAAGGACCTGGCAACCCCCTCCCAAAAATCAATCTGCCATTGAAAACCCTATGCACAGCAGAGAAGCACTGACAATAGTGTTTCCCCTGTTGTACAGAGGGTCGCTATGAGTCGGATACCGACTCGACGGCACCTAACAACAACAACAACATGTGTTCAATGAAATACTGTATAAGTATCAAATACTTTCTGATAAATAGTAAGATGAGTCAGTGTTGGGGTTTTATAATTTGTTTTCTGTTTTTCTGTTTTTGTAGTACTGGGGAGTTGAACCCAAGTCCTCACACTTGCATGCTTTGCAAATGCTGTACCACTAAACTTTACCCCCAGCCCATTTTTTTACTTTTTATTTTGAGACAGGGTCTTGATAAATTACAGACTGTCTCTGGTCTCTGCCGCCTGAGTCGCTGGGATTACAGGTGTGAGCCACCGCACCGGGCTTTCTATGTTGTTTTTTAAAGGAGACACAGAGACATATGTATATTTGCATAAAAGCCTAAAAGATTGAAAATAGTTATCTTGAGAGCAGTAATCCTGGTAGCACTCTTCTAATCTTTGCTATACTTTGTAAAGTTTTCTATAATAAACATATATTGCTTACCAAAATAAATAAAAAGTGTAATAACTCATATGGGGTTAAACTCATAAAAGCTCACTACCCATGTATATTCTTCAAATAATTTTAAATACCACTTTGGTTAACCCAGTCCCATAAGAATACTGAGACATGTCTAGTTCTAGCAGGTTGTTTTGCAAGGGTCATATGACACTTAATACTTATGCAGAGACTGAAAATTTTAAGAAAAAAGATAACTGAATTACTCAGTATGCAGGCCCTTTGAAAATTTATGTAAAAATCTTATTCTCTATAACACTTAAAATTTCAAGATACTAGTAAAAGGAAAATATTTATGTTCCATCCTGGGCTACCTAGACTGTAAGATAAATATTTTTCCCTCCTCCTCCCCTTCCCTTTCCCCCTTTTCCTCCCACCCCCCCTCCTTCACAGTACTTGGGGATTAAACCCAGGACCTCATATGTGCTTTGCAAGCACTCTACCACTGAACCATACCCACATCCTTTTTTTTTTTTTTTTTTTTTTTTTTTTTTTTTTTTTTTTTTTTTTTTTTTTTTTTTTTTTTTTTTTTTTTTTTTTTTTTTTTTTTGAGACAGGGTCTTGCTAAATTGTGTGGGCTGTACAGGCTACCTCTGGCCTCAAAATTGCGATCCTCCTGCCTCCACCTCCCAAATCACTGGGATTACAAGCATGAGCCACTACACTTGACTGATAATTACTTTTGGGTAAGAGTCCAAGGAGCTTAAGTAGGTATTACGCTCACAAAATTTATCATTAACTTACAAAAATAGTCTACTTAAAGCTCAAATAGTGGTAAGTTAACTGATATAACCAGCAAATTCCAATGAAATGAATACGTGTGTGTGTATAGATAGATAGATCACATGTGTGTGTATATATATATATATATATATATATCATATATATAATCTGACATGATCATACATATGACTCTGTTTTTTAACTGAATAACACATTTCTATAATTTTCCATATGACATAACTTAATAAAATTTTGCTCTCTTTAATTGAACTGTGCCTTAATTGGTACAAAGTTGCTACTACAGATCACCTTTATTTCTACCTGTAAGAGGTGGCAAACCAAATCAAATACTAACACTGACCATTAATTTGTCCATTAATTTGGTGAGAGTTAGCAAGATAGAGAGGTGGGAGAGTGGCAGGAGAGAGAGAGAAAAACACCATATCATCATCTCCAAAATTCCTTCATGCTACTCCTTTATTTTATGACCAACACTTCCCTACACTTCCAAGCCCTGGCACCCACCATGTTCCTGGCTTAAAGTTTTGCCTTGTTCAAATTGTCATATAAATTGAATCCTGCACTCTTTAGCCTTTGGAATCTGGTCTCTTTCACTTAACAAAATGCATTTTGAGAATCAACTATATTATTGCATGAATCAACAAGTAGTTCCTTTTTTATCAAGGAGCACTCCATGGTATAGAGTATAACAATCCGTTTATCTATTTCACCAGCTCAGAAAACTGGTTTGTTTCCAATTTTAAGTGACAAATGTTGAATAATGCTGTTATAAACATTCATGGATGGGGTTGTTTGTTGGGTTTTTTGGTGCTGGAGATCATGCTGAGAACATGTCCTACCAGTGAACTATACCCTCAGCTCCTATGTATACCTTTTTGTGTGAGCCTAAGTTTTCATTGCTCTTGATAGATACTAGGAAGTAGGACTGCTGAGTCATATGGTAAACATAGGTATAATTTCATAAGAAGCTGTTGGCAAGCTGTTGTCCAAAATGGATGTATCAATTTTGCATTCCAACCAACAAAGTATGGAAGTTCTAGTTGTCCTGCATACTTGTCAACACTTGGTATTGCTAGTTTCATTATGTATTTTTAGACATCCCAATAATATATGTGTAATGCACGCGTATGAGTGCTCTCTCTCTGTCTCTGTCTGTGGTGTGTGTGTGTGTGTGTGTGTGTGTGTGTGTTTGTGTGTGTATCTAGGGCTGTATCTAGGGCCTTGCACATACTTTGCAAGTACTCCATCATGGGGCTACACCCCCAGCCCATTTTTTATATTCTTTTATTTTGAGACAAGGCCTTGCTAAGTTACACAAGCTACCTCTGGCCTCGAACTCACAATCCTCCAGCCTCCACCTCTCGAGTTGCTGAAATTATAGGAGTGTGCAACCATGCCCAGCTATGTGTAGTGGTATCTCATTGTGCTTTCTTTTTAAAACTTTGTTTTAGAATACTTTTAGGTTCATGGAAAAATTGAGCAGAAAGTACAGAAATTTCCCATGTACCTCCTGCCCCTAGATATGCACAAACCCCACCCTTATCAACATCCCATACCAGTAGGTAACATTTGTTAAAATTATCACTATGGTTTTTTAATTTTCATCTACCTTATCTGCATCTCCACTATTGCTATTTTTATATCTTCTAGATGAGGTGCCTATTGACAGCTTTTGCTCATTTTGTTATTCGGTTATTTTCTCATTGTTGAATTTTGAGAGTTTGAAATTTTTATTCTGGATATATCTTTTGCCAAAATTTGATTTGCAAATATTTTCTCTTCATCTATGCATGTCTTTTCATTTTCTTTCACAAAGGAAAAGGTTTCAATTTAATAACAGGCAAGTATCAATTTGTTATGTATGAATTGTACTTTTTAATTACATTTCTTGGTTAACATCATTTGTTATACAAATAGAGTAACATTTCTCCTAACAAACAGCCTTGGTTGCAAAGCTAAAAAAATTAAAACTGCTAACAGTTTTTAATAAAGTTTTTAAACTGTTTTAAACAGTTTTAAATAGTTTTTAAATTGTTTAATAAAGTTTCAATTTTGGAAGACTGAAAAAAATGTTCTGGAGATGGATACTAGTGATGGTTGGACAACAATATGAATGTACTAATAACATAGAACTGGTACACTTGAGATGGTCAAAATGGTAAATTTTATGTACATTACACCATAATAACCCACACACACTGTGCAGGGAAATCTGTGAATTTTGTGTCTGTGTATAGTTTTTTGAGACAGGGGTCTCACCATGTTGCCCGGACTGGTCTTGAACTCACAATCTTCCTGCCTCAGCCTCCCGAGAGCTGGGATTATGGGTATGTACTATTACACCCAGCCTTGGCACCTGTTTTTTTAAAGCTTACGCACACTATGTCAGAAAAGCATTTCAGGCAGTGATGAAACCAAAGCAGTGAAGCCAAAGCTTCAGTTTGGTTCCATGGACAAAGACTGGTCCATTTCCAAGATGACAAGAGGCTGGCCAAAAAGGCATTAGGCCCAGCACTGTGTAAAAAGGTTAGGTCTCATTTGGTCTTCATACTCACCCTATGAAGAGGATACCATATTTTATTTCATTCGCAATTAAGAGAATTTAGGCTTGCAGGGCAAAGTGGCCTGTTCAAAGTCATGATTGAGTCAGTAAACTAAGGAGCAAACCCAGGCATGGTGGCTCACGCCTGTAATCCCAGCGACTTGGGAGGTGGAGGCAGGAGGATCAGCAGTTGGAGGCCAGAGGCAGCCTGTGTAACTTACTGAGACCCTGTCTCAAGATAAATAAAATAAAAAATGGGCTGAGGTGCATCCCAGTGGTAAAGCACTTCCAAAGCATGTGTGAGGCCCTATGTACAACCCTCAAGTCCTGCGAAAAGTTAAATAAAAATTAAGCAGCAAAAATTAGACTAACTGACCCCAGAGCTTGCTCTCTGGACCACTCCTCTATTTGGTTTCCAGATCTTTAAGGAAAAAATTCTTTACTCAGCTTTTGAGAAATTTAAAAGTTTTGGGAAACTACAAATTATTTAACAAGTATTCCTTGGGGGTTGTTAAAATGTAATTTCACTAGACTCCTTACCCACAATACACTGAACAAAGATAAGCTTCATGTTATCATTTACTTTGCAGGGGAACGAGTAACACCTCTGCTCTGTATCTGAGGTCAAATGGCCAGGAATCAAATCCTGGCTCTGGTTTTATTCTGAAGTATCTTATATATCTTAGTTCAAATGGAAAAATTTGATAATTTGGGGTGACAAAACATAGAGCAATAGAAGTTTGTTGACTCAAAATGTGTGGCTTATATCCTATCTTGAAATCTCTAAAAATACAGGTGACTTTTACTGATATTGTGAAGACCCAGTAATGCTTAGAATATTTTGAATCTCTATTTTTAAAAAACTGTAATTATTATTATTATTTCTTTCTTTCTCTTTTTTTTTTTTTTCAGTGCTGTGGATCAAACCAAGAGCTTCACACATGTCAGAAAAGTGCTCTGCCACTGAACTACAACCCCAACCCTGCCTATTATTACTTCTAAAGATAATCACTGGGACTGGGGATGTAGCTCAGTGATAAAGCATGTCCCTAGCATGCATGAGGTCCTGGGTTCTATCCCTAGAACCACTCCCCAAAAGATAAGAAAGAGTTACCAGCCAGGCTTGGTGGCACACACCTGTAACCCCAGTGACTCAGGAGGCAGAGGCAGGAGGATCGCAAGTTCCAGACCAGAGGCAGTCTGCGTAATTTAGCCAGATCCTGTCTCAAAAAAAAAAAAGTTTAAAAATGGGCTGGGGGTGCAGCTCAGTGGTCCAGCACTTGCAGAGCATGCAAGCATGACGTCCTGGGTTCAACCCCCAGTACACACAAAAAAAAAGAAAAGAAAAGAAAAGGAGTTACCTTAGACGAATTATCTCATCATAAAATGGTTAAGTAATTAAGAGAAATGGCTCTGAACTCAGCCTACCTTGGCTCAAATCCTAGCTCTGCCTTTTGATGAATGTAAAGCCCATGCGTGTCACTTGAAGTCTTTAAGTTTTAGTTTTCCATGGCTTGAAAATAAGAATAGGGCCAAAAACGGTGGCTCACACCTGTATTCCCAGCAACTCGGGAGGCAGAAACAGGAGGATTGCGAGCTCAAGGCCAGGGGGAGCCTGCATAACTTAGCAAGACTGTGTCTTAGGATAAAAAATTGAAAATGGGCTGGGGATGCAGCCCAGTGGTAGAGCACTTGCAAAGTACGAGCAAGGCCCTGGGATTAGCCCCCGAGTGCTGCAAAAATAAAATAAGAATAGGTATAGTATTTCTATGAGCATAAAATGACACAGTCTTTAAATTTCTTAGTACAGCTTCCTCA
Source organism: Pedetes capensis (assembly GCA_007922755.1). Classification (NCBI taxonomy): domain Eukaryota; kingdom Metazoa; phylum Chordata; class Mammalia; order Rodentia; family Pedetidae; genus Pedetes; species Pedetes capensis. Next base: position 10,110 of record VMDO01018594.1, read on the forward strand.
TAGTGCACATGAACTATTGCTATTTTGAATGGAAATATCAAAATGTGTTGGTAGCATTAGGAGTCAAACCACAGAAAGGGCATTTTGAAAGTGTGCACAAACAAGCAATGCTCAAGTAATTAATTCTTCAGAAACTACAACATCCCATTTGGTATTCATAAATTTTGACCACCCTACCTAAAGCTGTACCACTGTGGCATCCGATCCTGTCAGATATCAGAAGTTAAGCAGGGTTAGGCCTGGTTAGTACTTGGATGGGAGACTGCCTGGGAGCACCAGGGGCTGTAGGCTAGGAGAAGGACCCAGCAACCCACTCCCAAAAAAACAATCAGCCATTGAAAACCCTATGAATAGCAGAGAAGCACTAAAATAGTGTTTCACCTGTTGTACATAGAGTCGCTATGAGTCAGACACCAATCTGACGGCACCTAACAACAGCAACAACCTAAAACTATCCTCTGCCAGTCCCTCTATCACAATTCCTGGCTTTATATTTTATTATACTTCTATCAGTACCTGACATTTATTTCCTTTGTTTATTTACTATCTATCTGCCCCTTCTAGAACATAAATTCCATGAGAGTAGAGAGACATAGTGGTTAAAAACAGACGCAAAATCCAGACCGTGTGCATTTGATACCTATCTCTGCTGCCTGCTACCTGTGTGACTTTGGGCAAGTTATTTAACCTCTGTGCCTCAAATTCCTTATTTACAAAATCAAGATAATAACTATCTGTTTCAGAGAGTTGTTGTGAGAATTAAATTGTTCAATATATGTAGAGTACTTCAAACTGAACCTAGCACACAGTAAGCACTCAATAAATGCCAGTTATTAGCAATCTGGTTCACTGCCATCATCCCAACAGCTTGAGCAGTACTTTGCACAGAGCAAGTACCTAATAAAACATTTCTTGAATAAATGAACAGGAAGAGCTCATGCTCCAACTGGTCAGTCTCACAGCTCAAGAATATTCTCAAAAGACCAAGTTGGGAAAGAGAACAAAAACTGGAGAAAGATCCATTCGTTGGGGCCAAAGTCTCAGTTCAGATTCCATTTACCACCCTAAACAGAAAAGGCTGCTAATCACCATGGGACATGATCTAAATTCCTCTGGCAGCTAGGGAAATCCCTAGTACCTCCTCCTCTACTGTCAGCAGTGCTTTATATGTATTAACTCATTTAACCCTTACAACAACCTTGACCTAAATACAATTACCCCTATCTTAAAGATGGGAACACTCAGGCACAAGCAACTTAAGTAAAATAGCCAAGATCAAATAGCTAGTAAGTAGGTAAGTTTAAACTCTAACCCAAGAAGTCATGCAAGGCTCTGAGTTTGATTCTCAGCATCACAATAAAATAGAAATAAAAGACTCTGGTAGTGGGTGGAAATAAGGGTAGAGGGAAGGAGAATAAAAGGAATTAAGATTTATTGAGTTCCTATCATACCAGGCATTTTAAAACACTTCAATCCTAATAACCATATGAAACTGTCCTCCTTTTAGAGAAAATAAAATCAAGTTCAGAGAGGTAATGAGGGCTTTTTTGCCTAATGACAAAAAGCTAGTGTATGGTAGAATCTGCCTCAAAACTTGTGAGACTCCAAAAATATGCTCTTTCCCCTATTTCTGATGTGCTCTGGAAAGAAGAGTTCAGTCCTGAACTAATGTAATAGTCATTAGAGCTGGAGTTAGGAAGGGTGAGGAGGTTCAAGACATTCTCTGAATATATGGCTACAGCCATATAGAACTGTTTTCAAGCATAACCAGAACTCTGACAGGTCATCTTCGTACAGGTATATACAAAGGCTAATATTGCTACACACAACTCATTGGGGACAGTCACATTCATCCTCACTCATCCTAAGAAGATGTACAAACAGGATCCTCTTTTCCCCTTAACCCAAAATACACTCTACTTTCCAACTCTCCCACTGTCTTACCATTTCCTGTATGTTCTTCTCTTCTACGTCTTCTGGGTAGCTATTCCTTCAATCTTGGCCCCCAAAGTTATGCAGACTATCCTCCTCCTGGTCCTTTGCCCAACATAAACTCACTACAGCAATGTTTCCTCCCTGGGTTATAATTGTAACTGGTTATCTTGCCCTGACCAAAACAACATGTAAGGGACAAGGGTACCTTAACCCTGCATTATCAAGAAAAGAAATGTTCAAAACAGGCATGGAAGCATTTACCTATAATCCCAGAACTCCGGACGGCAGAAGCAGGAGGATCATGAGTTCAAGACCAGCCTGGGCAAGGCTCTGTCTCAAAACACCAAAAAGAAAAAGGAAAAAGAGAAGAAAGAAAAGGAGGAGAAGAAATACCATTGCACACCTAGCACTTTTCTCTACACACAAACAATAACATGCACAAGAGAATGCAGTATGTAAGGAAAAATACTGTATATTCTCAATTCTAATCTGCACCCTTTTAAGAGTTTTAGAGGGTTACAAAGCCTGCAGCCATACCACTGTGGCGCCCGATCCCATCAGATCTCAGAAGCTAAGCAGGGTCGGGCCTGGTTAGTACTTGGATGGGAGACCCAGGTGCTGTAGGCTTGGGAGAAGGACCTGGCAACCCACTCCCCAAAAATCAATCCACCATTGAAAACCCTATGAATAGCAGAGAAGCACTGACAATAGTGTTTCACCTGTTGTATATAGGGTCAGTATGAGTCAAACACCAACTCGACAGTACCTAACACAACAACCCCTAGATGGTGGAATTAAAGGTAATTTTTACTCTCTTCATTCTTTAGTCAGTAAATATTTATTGAAGTCTTACTACGTTTTAGGTACTATTATTCTAGGTGATGGTAATATAGCGGGGAAGAAGACAAACTCCCTGCTTTCATGGAACTTAAATTCTCATGGGAGAGACGGATAAAAGCAAACAAAGAAATATATAAACTCAAGTCATCATTAATGCTACAAAGAAAAATAAATCCTGAAAAGGAGCAATATCTAAATATTGCTTGGATTTTGTGTCTACATTGACCATTTACTAATGTTCTAATTAGGAAAAAAAGTAAATGTATTTCAAGGATGCTTTTGGAGGACTCATGTAGTACATCCCTTTTAAGATCTCTGAATGCCTAAAATTCAAAGACGATGTTTTGGTAATTTGGAAAGATCACGTCCACAAAATACTCATTCCTTAGTGATGCTCAAAAAGGTTACTATAGACTTGTACAGATTACAAAAGAACATGAACCATACTGGAGGCTCAATTTTATGATATTCGCTACTCAATATGTTGTTGTTGTTGTTGTTAAGTGCCGTTGAATCGGTATCCGACTCATAGCGACCCTCTGTGCAACAGGGGAAACACTATTGTCAGGGCTTCTTTGCTGTTCATAGGGTTTTCAATGGCGGATTGATTTTTGGGAGGGGGTTGCCAGGTCCTTCTCCCAAGCCTACAGCTTCTGGTGTTCCCAGGCGGTCTCCCATCCAGGTACTAACCAGGCCCGACCCTGCTTAGCTTCCGAGATCTGACGGGATCTGATGCCACAGGGCTACAGCTGCAGGCAACTCAATATAGAACAGCCTATTAAATCCCAAAAAGACTTGTTTAGTTTCAGTGTCAAAAATACAAAATTGTTGCTCTAGAGACAATTGTTAGAATCATTTTGTGGAGATGAATAAAAGCCTTATTACTTTCTGCAATTAAATATAGGGCAGTAAGCCTTTCCTTAATTCACTGAGACTGTGAAGAATCAAGAGTCTGGAGAAAAAGGGATACAGAATTGAAACTACAGAGATACTACATGCAGAATATTCTGGAAGTCCAAAGGAATAAGTTTCTGAGTGAACCGTCCATAGTGATATAATAAAAATGTGTATGTGTTTGAAAGTCTATTATAGACCATCCCATCAGGAAGACAAGGATGTGAGTACTAAGAGCAGTTTTTTGCTGAGCCATTTTTGCACTAGTCTAGCCCCTACTCTTAACAAACAAATTGCATTCAGAAAACTGTGGTGCAGAATTAAAAGTTATAACTAGTGATCCCAAAGACAAGTCACTCCCACAGAGATGAAGTTTATTATAAGTCTGGCTTCATTAGCACTAATCAGCCAAACCAAAATGGTGCCAGGTAAATTTATGCCACAGCCCCTCACACACTATTATTTAACTCATGTTGGCAGAAATCATAATAGACTAAACCAGGCATAGTGATGTATGTCTGTAATCCCAGCACTCAGGAGCCTGAGACAGGAGGATTGCAAGTTTGAGGCCAGCCTGGGTTAGATAATGAGACTCTGTCTCCAAAAACTGAAAAGGGAAGAAAGGAAGGAAGGAAGAAAGAAAGGGAGGAAGGGAGGGAGGGAAGGAGGGAGGAAGGAAGGAAAAACGGGAGCCAATACTCAGCACATGTGTTGTATCCCGATGTCTACCTTGCTAATTATGCAAAGTATCTCTCCTGTCATGTAAGAATATAATCAATCTTGCTAGTATTGTTTAAAGCAGTTAATATATTGGCAGAAAAACTATTTAGGAGGCTGGCACTGTACCTCAGTGGTAGAGAGCTTATCTGGCAAGTACAAAGCCCTGGGTTGGATCCTGAGCACCACAAAGAGAAAAGAAAAACAGCTGGTGCACACATATATAATACCAGCTACCTGAGAGGCTAAGACAGGAGGACTGTGAGTTCGAGGCCAAAGGCAGCCTATGAAACACAGCAAAACTGTCTCAAAATAAAATATAAAAAAGGGGCTGGGGTGCTTCTCAGTGGTACACCACTTGCCTGGCATGTGCAAGCCACTAGGTTCAACACCCTAGTACTGCCAAAAAAAGAGAAAAACAAGAAAAACTATTTTGTTGTAATTTTTATTATATTTATATGGTATGATTATAAGATAAATTAGTATATTTATTTTTCAGAATATTTGGGCTTTTCATAACATCCTTATTTTTATACATTTTCTCTTTATCCCAAGGTCCGAAAATCAAGTTTCAGCAGGAAGAAAGCAAACACCCTATAAATCTAATCCAGATGTAAAACCTCACCAACACCTAACACCTCAAGTACTTTAATGTCCTAGGTCTTGGCTAAGGGATTGGTTTGGAGGAGTTTTTTTTGTTTGTTTTTGTTTTTTTTTTGTGGTACTGTGGGTTGAACCCAGGCCTGGCTCCTGCATGCTCTGCAAGTGCTGGACCACTGAGCTGCGCCCTCAGCCCATTTTTTTTTTTTTTTACTTTTTGAGACAGGGTCTCGCTAAATTACGCAGACTGCCTCTGGTCTCGAACTTGCGATCCTCCCGCCTCTGCCTCCTGAGAGGAGAATTTTTTGACATAAGATCTCACTATTAGCTGAGGATGACCTCAAACTCCCTATGTAACCCAAACTAGCCTCAAACTCATGATCCTCCTGCCTCAGCCTCCCAAGGGCTCAAATTACAAGTGTGTGTCACCACAACCACCCCTAATATCCTGCTTTATAGACTTTGGCTAATAAAGGTAAAAACCTGATAACATTTTCTCCTATTTAAATTTAAATCATCATCAGGACAGATTAGGATGAAAAATTGTGTACTGGAAATGTGGGAGATCTGCTCCAGGAAAGAAGTTTTAAAGAAAGGAAATAATAATTCAAAATTGGCAAGGACAACTGTTTAAGCAGCTTCTTTTTATACAGATGAACAAGAAAGAATCAAAGAAAACCTATATTATTTCAACCCTTCAGAGTTGCCAATTGGCATGTTTCAAGTGATTTGTTATCACAAACAAGCAGAAGCCCAAATACATCTATATCAAATCCACTGAATTGCTAAGAATAAAATAAATCATGTGATAATTCAAATGCACAGAAATCAAGACAAATAGTCATCAGCAACAATATTTAACACTTTTGGAATTTAAAATGCAAATTCAGGGCCAGGAATGTAACTCAAAGGTAAACCATTTGCCTAGCACACCTGAGACCCTAGGTTTGATCCCCAGTAATGCAAAAAATAAATTAAAGTGTAAATTCATCATAACTAGCCAGAAGGTTTTTGTATCTAGAATCTATTCCTCAGTTCTGTGGTACCATGCTTTCTTAGTTAGAAAGCACTAAAATGAACTTTGTCATCTCACAAAAATAAGGCTGAAATCTTTTTTAAAGAGTGCTTCTGGTAGAGTAAAAGATGTGCTGTAGCTAAAAGGGAGCTATTTCCCTCCCATTTTAGATGTGTAACTTGCACAGAGGAGATGCCTCCCTTTGGTTTGCTTTAAAGAGGGGATTTACCTTTTGTGGTGGTGGGAAACAAACCCAGAGCCCCACACATGCTAAGCATGTGTTCTACCACTAAGCTACACTCCCAGCTCCTAGGAGCTACCTTGTTAATTCTAAAAACCTGTGGGGAATCAAGCTCCAACTAAATTCTAAATTTTGGTTTAGTCATCCCCTAGCCTCTTTTTTTATTTGAGACAGGGTCTCGCTAAGTTGATCAGGCTGCCTCTGTCCTTGAACTTGCCATCCTCCTGCCTCCACCTCCCGAGTGATTAGGATCAAAGGTGTGTGCCATGGTGCCAGACTTCTACTTTTGATGGAGGTTGTACATACATGTACATGCATGTACACGTGTGGACTAACAGCTTCCAGTTAAAAATTAATTCTGTCTAATGTTGTATCTCTGACAACAGCTCCCTCTGAAAGTGGAATGGATAGGAATGTAGTAAATTAAATTTGGACATATTAGCACAGAGAAAGATAAAGAGATCAAGATAGACACTGTAAGTACTGTTGTCCCTGCTCATCTAAGGGGGAGACATTCCAAGACCTCTAGAGGATGCCTGAAACCATGGGCACTAATGAACCCTATATTTTCTATGTTTTCCCACACATACATACACAAATTTAATGTCTTTTCCATATTCATTAAGCATTAATCAACCCACTGTAGCTATAACTTTTGGAATTTAAGGCCCAACAACAAAACTAGCATGAATTTCTTCTTCCTCCCTCACAATTTCACAGCTAGCAAATCCCTTCTCACTGTATATCTTAACAACTTCACCATAGGATTTTTTTCTTTCCTTAGTAAATTGAGAACTTTCATCTTTTCCCTTAAAGGAAGCACTTGCCACTTCTCTTTGGCATATGCAAATGGTCAGCATCACTACTCTCAAATCTTGGGTCCATTATTAAGTAAAATAAGGATCACTTGAACACAAGCACTGCAGTATTTTGACAGTCTGAGATGTCTACTAACTGACTTAAGGGAAGGCAGTGGATAGAGCATAGATATACTGGGAAAAGGAATGATTCACATTCAGGGTGAGACAGAAGGACTTCATCATGCTACTTAGAAGAGTGTGCAATTTAAAACTTACAAACTTTATTTTTAGAATATTCCATCTGATATTTTCAGATCATAGTTGACTGCAGGTAACTGAAACCTCAGAAAGCCAAATTGCAGATAAGGGGGTACTACTAAATCTGTGTTCAAAGATGATACTACCATACTTTGATGTGAGTAAAACAAATTATATTTGGCCAGACACTTTCAAATCATCCTCCTTAACATGCATGCACAAAAAATGAGTTTGATGGAAATGGCTGAATTAATCTGAAAATCTTCGAAATTATGAGGTGAGTTACTAATCAGTGGGTACAGCCTGAGCAGTATAAAAAGATAAATGGAAGCTGGACATGGTGGTGCACAGCTGTAATCTCAGTAACTTGGGAGGCAGAGACAGGAGGATCATAAGTTTGAGGTCAGAGGCAGCCTGTGAAACTTAGCAAGACCTTGTCTCAAAATAAAAAGTTGAAAATTGGTTAGCGGTGCAGCTTAATGGTAGAGCACTTGCAAAAGCATGCATGAGGCTCTAGGTTCAACTTCTCAGTACCTCAAAAACAAAAAGATGAATGGAAAATCAAAAGGCCAGTCTAATTGTACATGGGACCAAAAAAGCTGGTTTCCTAGTCCAAACTGAGGGTATAGATGGGAATATAGCAGGAAAGAAATAACATCTATTACATTCATACAGCACATTTTGGTTTACAAAGGAGTCTTTCCTAAGTTAAATCATTTGAGACAGCAGACATTCATTAAACAACTCATTTATTCAATATAAAATAAAAAGAACACCTTTGTCTTCATATAGACTTGGATTTGAATCTAAATTCTGGCACTTACTAGCTGTGTGACCTTCAGTAAATTGTTTTTATCTCTCTGATGCTCAGTTTCCTCATCTGAAAACACACAAATAACTCTTACACATGAGACTCTTGAGAGGAGTATATAAAATGTGTAAAGTGTTTGCACATAATTCCATCTGCTCTTCAGCTTATTGATATTGATGATGTTGTTTTTAGGTACTGTCAAATTGGTGTCTGACTCATAGCGACCCTTAATACAACAGATGAAACAGTATTGTCAGTGCTTCTCTACTATTCATAGGGTTTTCAATGGCAGATTGTTTTTTGGGGAGTGGGTTGCTGGGTCCTTCTCCTAGGTCTACAGCACCCGGTGTTCCCAGGCAGTCTCCTATCCAAGTATTAACCAGGCCCAACCCTGCTTTTAGCTTCCGAGATCTGACGGGATCAGATGCTACAGTGGTATGGCTGCAGGTTTATTATTATGTTGTTGTTGTTGTTAGGTGCCGTCAAGTCGGTATCCAACTCATAGCGACCCTCTGTATGACAGGGGAAACACTATTGTCAGTGCCTCTCTGCTGTTCATAGGGTTTTCAATGGCAGATTGATTTTTGGAAGGGGGTTTCCAGGTCCTTCTCCCAAGCCTACAGCTTCTGGTGTTCCCAGGCGGTCTCCCATCCAGGTACTAACCAGGCCCAACCCTGCTTAGCTTCCGAGATCTGATGGGATCGGATGCCACAGGGCTATGGCTGCAGGCTTACTGATATTACTAAGTGCTTAATATCTTTCGGGATCTGAACTAAGACCAGTTGGGGATATAAAGGTGAACAAATGAGGCATAGGCTTCAAGGAGCTCAGGGAAGCATGGTATACTGGTGGCCTAAAGGATGGAAGAAGTGAGTTCAGTAAAGACTTCACAAAGTGGATGCGGTGATGCACACCTATAATCCCAGCGACTCAGGAGGCAGAGGCAGGAGGATCACAGGTTCCAGGCCAGAGGCCTAGCCTATGTAACTTAGTGAGACCCTGTCTCAAGTTAAAAAAAATACAAAATGGGCTGGGGGGGCAGCCCAATGGTAGAGAACTTGCAAAGTATGTGCAAGGTCCCAGGGTTCAACCCCCATGTACTATGAAAAAAAAAAAGAAAGAAAGAAAGGTACAAGTCTGGAGTAAATGGTACTGCCCAACAATAGAATATTACTCAGTCATAAAAAGGAATGAAATCCCCACACATATTGCCACATAGATGAAACTTAAGACATTATGCTAAGTGAAATGAGCTCAGACACAAAAGGGCAAATGCTATATAATACCATTTATAAACAGTATCTACCCCATAAATATATACAATTATTACATGCCTATTAAAAATGCGTTAAAAAGCTGGGCATGATGGCTCATGCCTGTAATCCCAGAGACTAGGGAGGCAGACGCAAGAGGATCACAAGTTTGAGGCCAGAGGCAGCCTGCATAGCTTAGCGAGACCCTGCCTCAAAACATAAAGAAAAAATAGGCTGGGGGTACTGCTCAGTGATTGAGCACTATCAAAAAAGTATGTGTGAGGTCCTGGGTTCAACTCCCTAGTACTGCAAAAAAAAAAGCCTGTAATAGGTAAATTCAGACAGAAAGTAGAGGTTACCAGTGGATGAGAAAAGGGAGAATAAAAAGCTATTGTTTGGAGATGAATGTATATCTGAGTGGTAGAATACTTGCATACCACATATGAGGCCCCAAGTTCAAGCCCCAGAGCCCACAAATCAAGGTTATTGTTTGAGGGGTACAGAGTTTCAATTTGGGGTGATGAAAAGTTCTGGAAATGGAAAGCAGTGTTAGTTGTACATTTTTGTGAATGTACTCAATGCCATTGAATTATATACTTAAAATGGTAAATTTTACTTAGTTTTTAATTTAGCTTTTATTAGTATTTTAATTGTACATCTTTTGGGGGTACAGAGTGATGATTCAATTCATATATACAGTGTACAATTATCAAATCAAAATTGGTGGTATTACCATCTTCTTAAACATTTTACATAATTTTTTTTTCGTGGTACTGGAAGTTGAACTCAGGGCCTCGTGCTTGCATGCTTTGCAAGTGCTGGACCACTGAGCTGCACCCCCAGCCCATTTTTACTTTTTTGAGACAGGGTCTCGCTAAGTTATGCAGACTGCCTCTGGTCTGGAACTTGCAATCCTCCTGCCTCCACCTCCCAAGCCACTGGGATTACAGGCGTGCGCCACCGTGCCTGGCTCTTACATAAAATTTTTGATTAATGTAATGATAATTGTACATGTTTTTGAGGTATAGTGTGATTTTTTAATTGCATACAGCATAGTCAGATTCATTGTAGGCATTTTCATAGAATTTCATCCTGCATTTTTCACTTGTCCTTTTCCTCTGCACCCCTCTATTGTTGCTTCCACTCCCAATTTCCCTATTATCCTCCCCTTCTTACTACTCCCCTGCCCCTGATGATGGGTCCCCTTGTATTTTGTTTCTTTTTCTTTTTCTTTTCTTTCTTTCTTTTTTTTTTTAATGCGACAAAACCTTGCCGTGTAGCCTAGGCTGGCTGGAACTATGTAGACCAGGCTGGCCTCAAACTTGCAATGATTCTCTTGCCCCAGTCTTCTGAGTGCTGGGATTACAGGCGTGTGACATTATACCAGGCTTCTCTTGTATTTTCCAATCTTAGATACATACAAGTATTATGTATATATGTATGTGTGTGCATATATAAACATATATAAACATATATGCACACAAACATACATAATATGTACACACACAAATATATATATAATTTTTCTTTAAGATAAATCTAGCTCCCACATATGAGAATATGCAGTATTCTTAAAATGATGATCTCCAGTTCCATCCATTTTGCTGTAAATGACATAATTTCATTTTTCTTAATGTTGAATAATATTCCATTGTGTATATATACCACATTTTAATCCAACCCTCTGTTGATGGACAATTGGATGATTCCATACCCTTGCAATTGTGAAGAGTGCTGCAATAAGCTGGGCGTGGTGGCGCACGTCTGT
>VMDO01018594.1:21341-41899 GCA_007922755.1 Pedetes capensis
CAGGTGTCTCTGTGGTATGATGACTTATTTTCCTTTGGGTATATTCCTAGAGTAGTATAGATGGATCATATGGTAGTTCTTTTTTTAGTTTTCTGAGGAACCTCCATACTAATTTCCACACTGGCTGAACTAATTTACAGTCCTACCAGCACTATAAAAGGGTTCCCCCTCCCCACATCCTTGGCAGCATTGGTTGGTGTTTGGTTTTTTGGTGCTAACCATTCTGACTAGTGTGAGGTAGAATCTCAGTGCAATTTTGATTTGCATTTAAAATGGTAAATTTTATATTATGTATACTTTACCATATTTTTTTCTTAGAAAGCTGCTACCAAGAAAGGAAATGATTAGGGACTGAATGAAGATAGAGAGGATTGGGTACATTTGAGGAATATTAAGTACTAGGCAATGGACTTGGTGATTGACTGAATTTGGGCGAGGGAAAAAATAACTCTGGAGTTTCTGGTAGATAGGAGTGGCACAATTAGTTTTCTTTTATAGATAAGGAAACAAAAGGCCCAGAAACACAAAGTAATTTGTCCATGGTCACAGTTTGTTAATAGCAGAATTGTAACTGAAACACCAGACTCCCAACTGGAATTTGGTACTCTTTCTACTAAAATATAACACATCCAAAAAGAATATTATCTCACATTTATATAGCACTTTATGATTTACAAAGTGTTTTCACATACATTATTTCACTTGATATTCATAACAACTCACAAGTTAGGACAGGAATCATCATTTTACTGATAAGTGAACACTCAAATAGAGTAAGAAAATTGATGTAACTCTGTGAACTATTTAGACAAATACCTAAATTTTCTCTGTTGGATGAAAGAACAGCCTTAAGGTGAGAAGAGATTCAAATGATGAACTTGTTGAGACCACCATGCTACTGCATTCAGTAGGTAGTGACTGAAGGGAGAAAGGAGCTAGAAACAGAACTGGTTTGGGTCGCTTTCAGGGCTGCCATATTATATAACTCTATGTCATAACTGTTACAGGCTGTGACTTCTGTCCCCCGGATTTATGTAACACAGCAGACCTAGATGAAATGAAGTATGGAGTCTCCAACCTGAAGATCAGGATCTACTTGTAGAACCAGAAACCTCACTTCCTGGGACTCTAAGCCGGTTCCCCAAAATGTCATTTTATCTCTATTACATCCCTTTCCTGAGCCCATATGTCCCAACTGAGATTCCCAGTGTGAAGGGAAGAACAGCACAGGTAGCAACTACTTCTCAACAGCTACACTGTCAGTATCTTCCCTGATCTCAAGACTCCAAAATTAAAAGAAGCTCCTCCTTATAATAGAGGTGGAAATCATCCTAACAATAGCTTGGGAGGAGAAAAAAGTGATCTTGTGTTATCATTTCTACTGGTTTAGAGGAGAAAAATTCTAGAAAGTGCCAGAATAATATTGTCAAACCTTCTTAGAGCATGATCATACTTACATTAAATCCAAAGGTAAATAAGAGAGAAAATGCAGGGCATAACAGGCATTCATGTGGCAATCCACTTATGCCGTAAGCCAATTTAAGAGAATACTAATGCAGGTTACATACAATACTTAGTTCATATATTTCTGACCAAGTTGTATTTAGGTGCAACACAAAACTGGTACATAACTGGTCTAGCCATTGGCTTCAATTACAGAAGATAATCTACAATTGACCAGACTCTTCAAATGTAGAACTAATCTAAAACAACCACTGAAGAGCTGGGGCTGTACCTCTGTGGTAGAAAGCTTGCCTAGCTAATGAAAGTCCCTGGGTTCAATCCCCAGCACTGCAAAACATTTAAAAAATAAAGAAACCACTGGTAGTTTTCAAATGGCCATGTCAAATAATTGCACTTAAGTTTCTCTTCACATTTAGAAAAAGGATGCACATCACTATCATAATTAAAAACAAAGGATATGGCCAGGCATGGTGGCAACATACCTGTAATCCCAGTATTTGGGAGGCTGAGGCAGGACAACTTTGAGGCCAACCTAGGCTACACAGCAAGATCAAGGTCAGCCTGAGCTACATAGAAAGACTGTCTCAAAAAGAAGGAAGGGAAGGGAAGGGAAGAGGGAAAGGGGAAGAGGAAGGGGAAGGGGAAGAGGGAGGGGAAGGGGAAAGAGAAGGAAAGAGAAAAGAAAAGAAAAAAGGAAAGCGGGAAGAGGGCTGTGGGTGTAGCTCAGTAGCAGAGCGCTTGCCCAGCATGCATAAGCCCCTGGTAGAGAAAAAAAAAAGAGAAGAGAGGAGAAGAGAAACAAAGGCTAGGCAAATGCAGTTTTGCTTGAGAACATTTCTGATGGCACCTTACCAAGCACAGAATGTATTTCTTTCCCTTTCCTTGCCTAATCTACCTTTTCTGACCTCTCCTTTGACTTCCCACTGATACTTCTTGTGCATATTGCTTAACCACTCCTAATGTTACTTGGCGATCCTAGGGTTACTGACTCCAGCCACTTGGCATGAATATAATTTATTGCCTATAGAGTTGCGTCAGTGAGAAGACCTACAACAAAATACTAAATTTAAGAAACAAATTACAGTGGAGATGAGGCCAAAACAAAGCAATAAGACTCCAAAGCCTATGCTCCTAACCCTCTCTAAAACAGTGTATCCAAAGAACTTTATCACAGACTTAAACAGAGGCAGGAGGATTGCAAGTTCGAGACCAGAGGCAGTCTGCGTAACTTAGCAAGACCCTGTCTCAAAAAGTAAAGAAAAATGGGCTGGGGGTGCAGCTCAGTGGTCCAGCACTTGCAGAGCATGCAAGCGCGAAGGCCCTGAGTCCAACCCTCAGTACCACAAAAAAAAAAAAGTGGCCACATCTATCACGTTCAATGTTCCTCAGCCATACAAAACCCTACTACAATCAGGCAAGTCCCTTCACTGATTGCCATACAGTCCATGCTCTTGCCATTTCTTTCCATGACTGTTTAGACTGGTCCTCTCACCTAGGAGGCTCTCTTCCACATACTTAAATCCTATCACCTCACTAGTCTATAAATTCGACAGAAGCAGGAGTTCATCCACTGTGTTCACTATCATCCCTCTAGTGAACATGATAGCTACTTGATAATCATTGCTGAGTAAGTAAATGAACCTCCTCCATGAAAAAGCATGTCAAATCCTCCCAGTTGCTCTCTTTTTGAATTCCAAATACCCTGGAATCAGTATCATAGTTTAATACCTACTTTCTCTATATTTATTTGGTATTAGACTTCTTCCTCTGGATAGGCATTGGAGCATATGTGCCTGATGCTTCTTTACATATGTCACAGGACCTAAGTAAACACTAGGTACATAATAAATACACCACAAAGATTTACTAATTATAGTACTGATGGGCTTCATAAAAATCCCCTTCATATACAACTTTGCTAGAATTTAGTTATTTGCACAATAGTTTAGATACACATAAGGCCTTTTCCCTTGCTGACATTTTTCTTTTTCAAAACTCATTCAACACCACTATGATTCAACATTTAGCAAATAGGGAAATAATCTGGAAAATCTCAATGGTCCAGAGTCTGTGGCTTGCTAATTACACAAGCAGATCGTTAAGAGTTTCCGTAGTAGGGAAGTAGAATGACTACATCATCATTATTTGACTTGCTAGCTGTCATAGTGACTTCTGAGATGCCATGCTAGCATACAGAAGGGCTACTGTAAGCTCCTGGGCCCTCCCAGTCACAGTTTTCCATTTTCTGTAGTGTAATTTAGAAATTAAACATTGCTTGCAGGAATTGATGAGTATATAGTTCCTATAGTCTACTAAATTTATAGTATACTGGAGCTATAGCTTACAATTTTATTATATAGACTTGCTAAAGTTACTTTTACAGTAGATAATACATTAAAATAATACCAGTAACTAAAATTTATTGCATGTTTACTGCCTGGCATGCTTTGTTCTTATAGCTTTACATGTACTAACTCACTGAAAATCCTATAGGTGAGTACTGTTATTGTCTCTATTTTACAAATTTAAAGGAGGGCCAGGACTACAACTAGATGATAGAGCACTTAAAGTGATGTCCTGGGTTCTATCCAATCCCCAATAACATACACACACAAAATCTGCCCAGGGTCATACAAGTTGTAAGCAGAGGAGCTAGGATTCCAACCTACACAGTTTCATACCAGAGTCCCCACTCTTAACCTGATATCATACTGCCTCTCCAAAACAACATGAAATTACAATACAATGGCAAGGTAAAGATGCCTTGAAGTAGCAAGAGAATAATATCCAACAGTCCAGAACTGGCAACATTCCAACTTGTATTTATCTTATTTATTTACTTACTTATTTGCAGTACTAGGAGGTTGAACTCAGAGCCTTGCACATGCTAGGCAAGTGCTCCACTAATGAATTGTACCCACAGCCCCTTTCTTATTTTGAGACAGGGTCTCATTAAATTTCACAGGTTACCTTTGGCCTCGAACTCATGATCCTCCTGCCTCAGCCTCTCAAGTCACTGGGATTACAGGCTGCTCCACAGCACCTGGTTGTGCTTGCTTATTAACTTTTACTACACTTTCTTTTAGAATAGTTAAAATTCTAAACATGTTATTATAAATATCAAAGTGTGGCCAAGTTCAAAGATGTGCTTAATATAAAGATGAGAAAACACATGGACCATTTCTTTTTTCATTCTGGGAGACTGAGAATACAAATAAAATAAAACACTGGCTGAGAATGTAGCTCAGTGATAGAGTGCTTGCAAGAAGTTGTGGGTTTAATCATCAGGACAGAAAAAATACTAATACTATTTTAAAATGTCTTTTAGCATATATTTATTTGTTTGTTTGTTTGTTTAGGTTTTTTGAGACAGGGTCTCGCTATGTAGCCCAGGTTGGCCTGGAACTCACAATGCCCCTCCCTCAGCTCCCTGAGTGCTAGGATTACAGGCTTGGTGACACATCAGGCCTTAGCATATTTTTAAATAATGTACTTAGTTAAAAACAAAACTATAGTTCTTTATTTTTGAGATTAGTTTGAAAGTAGCAAGGAAATTATGAGGTTTTTGTTTTGTTTTGTTTTGCCGTGCTAGGCCAGCACTCCACCACTGACCTGCACCCTCAACAAATATCATACATTTTTAAGTCATCAAATCAGTTTGTTCATTCATACTTGCAAAGAAGACAAATGAGTGTTTCCACTTTTAGGACAAACAAGGAACTTAATTCTAATAGACCTAATTTTGTTCCAGGATTTATTACACTTTAAAAAAGACAGTTTCTGCTGGGTGCCACCATGACCCACCTGTAACCCCAGCAACTCAGGGAGGCTGAGGCAGAAGGATTGCAAGTTCAAGACCAGAGGCAGGCCATGCAATTTAGTGAGACCTTGTCTTAAAAAACATTAAAAAGAGGTCTAGGGGTGCATCACAGTGGTAGAGCACTTGCCTAGCAGTAAGAAGACCTGGGTTCAACCCCCTGGAACTGCAAAAAGAAAAAAATACAATTCCTTAGCCAGGCATAGTGCAGTGCAGCTATAGTCCTGGCTACTCAGGAGGCTGAAACAGGAAGATCGCTTGAGTGCAGGAGTTCAAGGCCAGCCTGAGCAACATAGCAAGACCCCATCTCAAAACAACAAAATTACAGTTCCTTTATGTTAAGTAAGAGCACAAGTTATGAAACCAAGATTTTATTTGTTTGTTTGTTTATTGATTTTTTGAGACAGAGTCTCACTATGTAGCCCAGGCTGTAGCAGAACTCCCTATATAGTACAGGCTGGCCTTGGACTTGGGATCCTTTTGTCTCAGCCTCCTGAGTGCTGGAATTACAGGCATGCACCACCACACCTGGCTGACTGGTTTTAAATCCTAGTGTATCCCCATAGTAGGTCTGGGAATAAAATCTGGCCTTATAAAATATGTCTACTCTTACCAAGCCTGCAGCCATAGCCCTGTGGCATCCGATCCCATCAGAGATCAGAAGCTAAGCAGGGTCAGGACTGGTTAGTACTTGGATGGGAAACTGCCTGGGAACACCAAGTGCTGTAGGCTTGGGAGGAGGACCTGGCAACCCACTCCCCAAAATCAATCGCCATTGAAAACCCTATGAATAGCGGAGAAGCACTGACAAAGTGTTTTCACCTGTTGTACGCAGGGTCACTATGAGTCGGATACCGACTTGACGGCACCTAACAACAACTACTCTTATCAAAGGGTAAATAATAGACAAAGTCTGCCTTCACTTATGGCATCAAAATAAATAATAGTATCATCAGGCATAGTGGCACATGTATATGATGCCAGCACTCAGGAGGCTGAGACAAGATGATCTGGAGTTCCAGGCAAGCCTAGGCTACAATGGTGAGATCTTTTCTGGAAAAAAAAAAGAGTAAAAGATTCAAAATCCTATGATTTACCACTTGCCCTAAGGTTAAGAAACATGAATTTGTGGGCTATTTTTGTAATAATCACAGCAGACAAACTCTTAGGCAACTGTAATAATACCCTGGTACTTGAGGTCAAATAATATACTATGCTAAATATTCTTTTATCCACCATTACTCAATGAATTTAACACTTTAAAACTATAGGAAGAGCCAGGTACCATAGTGCACACCTTTAATCCCAGCAATTTGGGAGGCAGAGGCAGGAGGATGGCAACTTCAAGGCCAGAGGCAACCTGCATAACTAAATCAGACCCTGTATCAAAATACAAGGTAAAAAATGGGCTGGGGGTATAGCCCAGTGGTTGAGTGCTTGCAAAATACACATGTGAGGTCCTGAATTCAACTCCCAAATACCACAAAAAGAAAAAAAAAAAAGTATAGGAAGACTACACAGGTTTTTATGACCAAAATTAATACTGTTAGCACCCAGTGAGAAATAGATGTGCTTTAGGCAGACAATATTTGAAGATATATGAAACCAATCAGATGGCACTTAAAAAATGCACTTATAGTTGTGATTTGAAATTAATATCAAGATATTGTGGCTATAAATCTGAACTAAAAAGTAATATTTAGAATTAACAGTAAAATAGGAAAAAGCATTTATTGGTCAATTTGAAATCTGTTGTATGTAAATAGTAATTTTACTATCTTAATAATATAATCAATATATTAATAGTACCATATACTTGATATTATTTAATAATATATTAACAATAGTTAATTTACTATTAAACTAGTAATAATTTCTAATTAATAAGAAGAATTCTGATGGGGATGTAGTTCAGTGGTACAGTGCTTGCCTAGCATGTGTGAAGTCCTGGGGTTTGATCCCCAGCACTGCCAAAAAGAGGAAGAGAAGGGGGTAAAAAGGAGAAAGAGAAGGAGGAAGTGGATCCTTAGAGCAAATAATTTTATCATCATCAAAAAAGTTAGCTACCTTCCTACCACAAGAAAGGAAATTACACTTAGAATTTTTTTTATGGCTTTTTGAGACAGTGTCTCATGTAGCCCAGGCTGTCCTAGAAGTTTCCACATAGACCAGGCTGGCCTCAAACTTGCGTCAATCCTCCTAACTCAGCCTCCCAAGTGCTGGGATTACAGGTGTATACCATCACGCCCAGCCACACTTGGAACTCTAAATTCTTTAATAAGCTTTTGTTAGCTCTAGGATCAACTCTTTTTTTTTCCTTTTTTGTGTTGGGGATTGAACTCAGAGACTCTCACATGCTAAGCACCTGCTCTACCACTGAACTATGCCCCAGCTCCCTAGGCTCAACTCTTAAGTAACCCCATGACATTAGAGATCTGCTACCAATTTGTCCAAAATAATCTTGAGAATTTTCCTTAGAAGGGCTCTCCACTTCAGAGTTTTTTCTCTCAGTTCTCTCTGCTGGTGGTTTTTGCAGGTATTAACAGAAGCTTCTTTCTCCTGAGTGGCAGCTAGTACTCTTCAGGTGAACATGCAAGAGAAGAGAAACCGTTTTCTTCACAATTCCAAGAGGTATAAGATGCTCTGCTAACTATCGAGTGGGAGTAGGGGAGGCAAAGAATTCAGCTATTTTTCCCCCCCTATCTACTTTGGGGGCTGAGGTTTAGCTAAGATCATAGAATGCTTGCCCTACATGCTCTGTTTAATCCTCAGCACCGCAAAAATGGGAGAAGGACCTGGAAACCCACTCCTGATACAATCCTGAAACAATCTGCCATTGAAAACCCTATGAGTAGCAGAGAAGCACTGACATAGTGCTGGGCATGGCACAGTGTCAGGGAATATTTCATCTGTTGTACATAAAGTCGCTATGAGTCAGACCTGACATGACAGCACCTAACAACTACAATCTGCTTTGGTTAGGACATCAATTGCACAAGCAGGATTAGCAGCAATCACAATGGCATAAATCAAAGCACATTACTTTTTATCAACTAATGTAAATGACTAGACTAAAACATCCCTAACACGTGAAATGAGCCATTTATTTCAATCAGTAAATCATTAAAATGCACAAGTCTGAAAAACTGAACTTCTGTACTAGAGACTTCCAGTAAAAACTGTTTAAAAACAACTTATTTCAAATCTCCAAAACATAGCTGTATAATTCTAAATGTGGAAGGAAAACATGGTACAAAGTGCCTATAACTAGGTCAAAATGGAACTATTTTGCCATACTCCATGATGCATGCCTGTAATTTCAACAACTCGGGAGGATGAAGCAGGAGGACCATAAATTAGAGGCCAGAGGCAGCCTGCACAACTTAGAGAGACCCTGTTTCAAAATAAAAAATAAAAAATGGGCTGAGGGTACAGTTCAGTAGTGGAGCAGCCTGGGTTCGATCCCTCAGTATCACAAAAAAACAGGGGGGATCTATTTTATCCTCAATTCCATCATGGGAAGAAGTATCTGTGAAAACTGATGTGATCTACCAATAACCTACACACTTGAGCTCACAAACTGAGGAAATCACTTCGATCTGCTAACAATGCTGGTAAAGGTAGGAAACCAGAAAAAAACAGTACTCTCACATTAAGGAAACACATATTCTAAGGAATTTTGATACTATTCCTGTCATAATATCTCAGCAAGTTAGGTAAGCAAGTGTTTGGGTTTTTTGGGGGGGGTTTTATTGGTTTTGTTTTTTGAGACAAGTTCTTGCTATACATCCCAGGCTGACCTTGAACACATGATCCTCCTGCCTCAGCCTCCCAAGTGCTGGGATTACAGGCATGTCACCATGCCCAGCCAACACATTAAATCAACCTAAAGATTGAGATTTAGAAGTGAAAAATTACAGTGCTGGGATGGTGGTTTGAACTGAATTCTCTGACCACCGCTTATCAATTATCTGCCCCAACTCCATTGTGACTTGAGTCCTAGGAAATACCACTGTTTAAAAACAAAACCACTGCCGGGCGTGGTGGCGCATGCCTGTAATCCCAGTGGCTCTGGAGGCGGAGGCGAGAGGATCGCAAGTTCGAGACCAGAGGCAGTCTGCGTAATTTAGCAAGACCCTGTCTCAAAAAGTAAAAAAAAAAAAAAAATGGGCTGAGGTGCAGCTCAGTGGTCCAGCACTTGCAGAGCATGCAGGCGCGAGGCCCTGGGTTCAACCCCCAGTACCGCAAATAAAAAAAAAAAAACCACTGGCCGGGTGTGGTAGCAGAGGCTGGAGGAGGATCAATGTAAGTTTGAGGCCAGCCTGGACTACATATACAGTGAGACTCTGTCTCAAAAAAAAAAACACTGTAAAACCTGGACTGCACTTTACTATATAAACTCAGACAAGTATTTCCCCACAATTTACTTCCCCAATGGGAAAAAGAAGATTATTTTCAATCACTGGGATGTCAAAAGTCTTGACTAATAGTTTTTCAAGCAATTTTACATATACTATATAGATAAAAGCAGTTATTACAGGTAAATTATGAAAAGGAATGTATTACTGTCTGAGCTCTCATGGAAGTAAAAAGGTGACAGAGTATTAACAGGGGTTATTTTTGATCTATCTTTTCTACTACTTCCTCCTTCTCTTTCTTCCCTCTCTCTCTCCCCTCTCTCTCAAAATAAATTTTGCTGCTTCTACATGCATTTTCAAAGAAAAACAACCAACCTTCTGCATTAAAGAACAAAGATGCAAACATATCTTTTCCAAGGATTAGTGTTTACCCCTACCTAGCAGGCACAAATCAAGATTTAAGCCTATGATTGGAAAAGAATAATTTCTATCAGATAAAGACTAGGAGAGAAATCAATTTAGAGGAGAAAAGGAAAAGCAAAGATTCCTTGGGGGAAAACTGGAACAGCTTCTGGTTTTAAAAGAATGTTAATCATTCCCAGAAATCTAAAAAATGATTCCAAATTAAATTTAAGACATAACATCAAATTGCATATATGAAAATTGTCACAACGAAAAGCATGTCAAAATGAATCACATTATGATGTACATTAAAAATTTCTAATAAAAAAAAATATATATATATAAAAAAAGACATAACAATCAGAATTAAAGGATTCTGTGAGACCCAACACAGAAAAAAAAAAAAAAAAGACAGCAAGACTTATCCTTCCTTCCTCTTTCCTAAAACAGGATTTCACTATGTTGTCCAGGCTGGCCTTGAGCTCCTGGACTCAAAGGATCCTCTTGCCTCAGCCTCCAAGTACCTAGTACTACACGTCCACAGCACCACCTGCCTAACTACTTTTGTCTCTTTTAGATTCAAGTTTACATCACAATCAAACCTCATACACTAACACTGTTGTTTTCATTTCCATTATTTTTTCTATATACAGGCTTTCTATTAGTTGAAGTGTAGTTGAGTATGACTACCCTCTCATTAGTTTTGTATTCTAATTTTTTTTTCAGTTTGCTAAGGATAGAACTCAGGCCCTCATACATACTAAATACTAAGCTACCATCCCAAGTCCTATATTCTATTTTTTTCTTATAATTAGTGACATCTTGGAAGATGTAGTTGTGTTAGAAATAAGGATGTTGACATACAATGTGTTATTGGGTGTCCTGCATCTTTCCAGACTCCCACCCCAAGCCTTTGCTTACATTATTTCTTCTACCGAGATCGTCTTCCCCTTTCTCCACTCCTGCAGAGCTGAATCCTATCCATTTTCCAAGGCTTTACTCAAATGCTCCCTTCCTTGCACTCTCATAACACTTCCTGTTTCTAATATAGAATGTTAGTGAGGTAAGTGACTAGGTGATTGTACATCTGTCTTTCCTACTACATTGTGAGACCCTCCAGTACAAAAATCCTCTCATGTCATTACTACAGACACAAGAAAAGTTTGAAATTAAAAATCTAGAATCTCAGTTCAAAATAAATTTTTAAAAGGACGAAATAAGCAACCTAGTGATTCAATTAGTGAGGCTGCTAGAATCCATTATCTTCATAGATGAATTTGACTGAATTGATTGCAAACTCTTTTGAGGCCAGGAGCTCTGTCCTAATCTCGTGCAACCTTCCCACCTCCCACACCTCAACATCACATAATTCAATGTTCTGCATACATTGTCTCAATACAAAACCATATTACTGTGGATAAAGAGGCTATGATTAAAATGAAGTTCAGATGCTGGATAAAATACTGGCTCAGAAAAGGATAAGAGTTGTTGGTTCTTAACCTCAATGTCTACAACAGAAAAAAAGTGTCAAAAGTAAGATGCAACCTAGCAAGCATGAGGCACTGAGTGTGATTGCCCAGCACGGGTGGGGAGAGGGGGGCGAGAATATGCCACAGGGTGGGACAGGGACGCAGAGTAACTTTCCTGGAAAGGGGCCACGATGAACAAAATGAAGTCGAAAAAGAGTGCTCTCTCAGTTTAGCTTATGCTCCCAGAGAGAGACAACAAGCCAAATACCAATTTTTAAAAATTATTATTCCAGAGCCGGGTGCGGTGGCACACGCCTGTAATCCCAGTGGCTGGGGAGGCGGATGCAGGAGGATCGCAAGTTCCAGACCAGAGGCAGTCTGCGTAATTTAACGAGACCCTGTCTCAAAAAAAAAAGTAAAAAAAAAAAATTGGGCAGAGGGTGCAGCTCAGTGGTTCAGCACTTGCAGAGCATGCAAGCATGAGGCCCTGGGTCCAACCCCCAATACAAAAAAAAAAAAAAAATCTATCAGTAATGATGATCTTAGTATCCAAAGTATAAAGAGATGTCACTAAGCAAAGACTCCAGTCCATGTGTCTCCCAACACTGGACACAGACTTTCTTGTACCCACAATTAATTAACATAGGTCACGGATGATCAGGATACCCCCCTCGGACGGTACAAGAAAGTGACCGGGGTCAAGACCTAATCTTTTCTCTATCCCATTTGGTGAGGTAAAATACAAGTGCAGTTACATACCCAAATTGAGAAGAAGTGAGAGTTTGGAGATTGTCCCAGATTAACATGACCTGCTCCCACAATTGGTAGTACAGACTGACAGCACAAAACACCCTCTACAGTAGAAGGGGACGACGGGAAGCTGATGTAGGACTTACCTGGTTTTACTGTGCGATGGTTAAACCTCCGGAGCTACACAGACCGTGGCAGCAACAAATCTCCGCACGTCCAAGCTCACACACTATGAGAAGTCACAGTAGCCGCGGGCGGCTGTGGCGGTGGCGGCGGCGGCGGCGGCGGCGGCGGCGGCGGCGGCGGCGGCGGCGGCGGCGGCGGCGGCAGCGGCGGTGGCAGAAACTCCTTGCTCTGCTTCTTTTTCCAGCCCCAGCCACCGCGGCAGCCTTAACCCCTCCCTCCCTCGACTCCCCCACTTCCGGGTGATGCCCCTGCCGGAAGCAGGGCTCACAAGGGAAAGAGAGTTGCGCGTCACGTGAAAGCGAGCATGGGGCCTGGAGTCAAGCTTCTCTCGCCCCCTGCTGCCCCCAAGCCGACACGCAGCACTGGCGGGCCCGGTTTTGGTGCTGCAATCTCCTTCCTCCCAACTCCCATGGCAAAACCAAACTAAACCAAAAAATACAAAATAAAAACAACCCTACCCGAAACATCTGTAGTTTCCTCACTTCAGGCCAAGATGTACCCTAAAAACTCCTGGCAAATCATCTTCTACATAGTTCTTCCTTGCCCAGCAAATTAGCATGTATCTTTTAGACCGTGTTAACGTGCTTCTATTACCATGTAGCCTAACAGTAGATGTAAATGCCAGAATCATAAACTTCCCCTCATGCCTCCACTGAAAAACTGACATCATGCTGGGGTTATACCTCAATTGGTAGTGTAGTTGCTTTGCAGTTGTAAGGCCCTGGGTTCAGTTCCCAGAACAGCCAAAAAGAAAAAAGGGAAAAAGACATCAAAGGAAAAATGTTTGTAAATTTGCCATCTTTATGTGTGTTGGGGGGTAGGGGCAGGAATGACACCTCCCTATTTGTTTGTTCATTGGTCCATCATTTTAATCACTTAGAGGTTTCCAAGGGGATATCACTGTGAGTTCATATGAAAATGAGATGCATAAAACCTAACATTACGATAACAGGTACGGTGGTGGCACAGGCGGCAGCACATGCCCGTAATCCCAGAGAATCCGGAGACGGAAGTGAGAAGGATCACAAATTGGAGGCCAGAGGCAGCCTGCATAATTAGCAAGATCCTGTCTCAAATTTTCAAAAACAGGTTTTTTTTTTAATAGGCTGAGTGTACAGCGAAGTGGTAGAGCACTTGGAAAATATGTGCCAAGTCGTGAATTCAACCTCCAAGAACAACAAAACCCCAAACACCTAACAATAAATAAGTAGTACAGAAATTCTGCATTTGAGAAAAGCATAGTCTTTTGTTCATGCTTGCTATCTTGATATTTTCAAAAGCAGCAAAATCCTATGACTTTTACTATTATGAACATTAAAAGTAGGAGAGACTCCATCTTAATTCTCTCAAATCAAGATATATTCTTTTCCTACTTCATCCTGAAATACCTGTAATAAGACATAAGGAGGAGGCTCTCACCAAGCCCTTGGATGTGTATTCAACTGGTTTTTTATTATTATTATTTTTTCAGTACTTGGGGTTGAATCCAGGGGCTTCACACACACATGTAAGTCAAGTACTCTACCACTGGGCTGCACCCCCCATTTTTTATTTTTTATCTTGAGACAGGGTCTTTCTTGCTAAGGTACACAGGCTGCATCTGGCTCAAACTGGACATCCTCCTTCCTCCGCCTCCTCAGTTGCTATATTACAGGCTTGTGCCACTGCACCCTGCTTCAATTGTCCACTGAAGCATCTTTTTCTCTCTTAAAGCTGGCACTTAAGCCCATATTAAAAACTTTTCTTAATAAACTCCAACTTCGCTTCATAAAACCAAAGACATAAGGAAAATTAATCATGGGACTATCTGTATTTTCAATCAAAACCATTTAAACTCAGTCTAAGTGTGCTGCAAGAACTTGAAATGGCACACAAAAATACAAATATTAAATATTTGTAAAATACTTAGGAGGTGCCGGGCGTGGTGGCGCACACCTGTAATCCCAGCAGCTTGGGAGGCGGAGGCAGGAGGATTGCAAGTTTGAGACCAGAGGAAGTCTGTGTAACTTAGCAAGACCCTGTCTCAAAAAGTAAAAAAGTGGGCTGGGGGTGCAGCTCAGTGGTCCAGCACTTGCAGAGCATGCAAGCGCAAGGCCCTGGGTTCAACCCCCAGTACCACAAAAAAAAAAAAAAAAAAAAGACTTAGAAGGTGAGTGAAGTAGCACATGCCTGTAATCCCTATACTGGGGAGGCTGAGGCAGGAGCATCTTGGGTTTGAGGCTAGCCTGGGCTATATAGTGAGACCTTGTCTCAAAAAGAAGAAAAAAGAAGACATAGAACAGTGATACACAATAAGCATATTTAAATATTGAATAATTTTTATCCTGCCATTTGTCAAATTCCTATTAAGCCTTGATAGGCAACAGTTAAAATTTACCCCAGATCTAAATTTTAGGCTCACAATTAAGAATTTCAGAAAAAATTATTCTCTCCTCCTCTATATCTATCCATATAAATAAAAAAAACAGCAATAAGACTCTTTTATCTTCCCAGACACTGTTGCAGTTGTCAATCCATGTGAACAACTTTATTAAGATGTGAGTTTCTAGCTTGCATGCAATGGCATATGCCTGTAATCCCAGCAACTTGGGAGGTAAAGGCAGGAGGACCACAAAACTGAGGCCAGAGGCAGCCTGCACAGTTTAGCAAGACGTTGTCTCAAGATAAAAAATTTAAAAAGGGCTGTGGGTGCAGTTCAGTAGTAGAGCATCTGCAAAGTATGTTCTAGTCCCTGGGTTCAACCCTATAGGTCTATAAAAATAATTAATTCAAATAAAATTTAAATTTTTTAAAAAAGATGTAAATTCACATAATTTAAAATCTTAAATTTAAAATCTTAAAAATCACATCTCCTGACGGGGTTCGGGGTATAGCTCAGTGGCCAGTAACTTCCCTGGATTCAATCTCCCACACCACCAAAAAAAAAAAATCACACCATAAGAAATCAAGATGGTTTTTAAGTGGGCTCCCAAATATTAGTTAGGTTGGATTATAGCTACAACATTACCACTGTGTTCAGCTTTCAAAGAAATTCGCCAAAAGGCAGAAACTAGGAATACATCTTTATTAGAAGCAGAACGTCGAATCCACTACCTCTCTAGTCTATGGAGATCTTGAAGTATATCACAATGAGCTGCAAAATCTCTCACCCTAAAACACCTATCTTTAAATGCATCATCCCTAGTCCTACCTATCAACATATAAGCGTAATATTTTTTTCATGATTACTATGTTGAATGAGCTCTCAAATGGAAGGAAATGTTTTCAATAAGTAATCAGGTTTGCTGGGAGTTTAGCAAATGTTGTTATTAGGTGCCGTCCAGTTGGTGTCTGACTCATAGAGACCCTACCTACAACAGGAGACACACTATTGTCAATACTTCTCTGCTATTCATAGGGTTTTCAGTGGCGGATTGATTTTTGGGAGTAGGTTACCAGGTTCTTTTCCCAAGCCTACAGTATCTGGTGTTCCCAGGCACTCTCCCATCCAAGTACTAACCAGGCCCAACCCTGCTTAGCTTTGGAGATCCGATGTTTAAAATGCTTACAAGGTGGCATTAAAAAACAAAAGAAAAATAATGAAGAAGAAAAAAAGAAATTACAAGTAACATTTTTTAAAAGGACTGAGAGTGTATTCAATGGGAAAGCACTTGCTTAGCATGTGCAAAGACCCATCACCATACAAAAAAATTTACAAGGTAGCACTATCTCCAATTAAGTTAATAGTCACTAGGGGGAGAACTCAAAATCAGTGCCTCTAAAAATACCACAGTATCTTATTCTAGGTAACTTGTATGAAGTTAAATAACAGAGCATAGATGTTAAGATAATTCAGTTTCAGACTAAAATTAAGAATGAGATTTGACATGCATCTCAATTTAAAAATACTCAAGAGGCTGAGGCAAGAGGATATTGAGTTCAAGTCTAGAAGTAGCCAGTGCAATTTAGCAAGACCCCATCTCACAATAAAAAATATAAAGGGAAGCTGGGCACAGTGGATTATGCCTGTAATCGCAGCATCTCAGGAGGCAGAGGCAGAAGGATTGCAGATTTGAGGTCAGAGGAAGCCTGTATAATTTAGTGAGACTCTGTCTCAAGATAAAAAATAAAAAATAGGATTAGGGGTGCAGTCCAGTGATAGAGTACTTGCAAAGTATGTGTGAGACCCAAGTCCCACCCCAAGTACCACAAATAAATAAATAGGGATCTGGCTCAGTGGTGAAGCGATTGCCTAGCATGTGCAAGGCCCGAGGTTCAACCCCTAGTACTGCCAAAAAAATAATAAACTTCATATGCCCCCAATAAAGTGTTCAAAGGATTGGCAATGCTTCTAAGTTAAGCTGCTTAACTAGATTTTTAGCCATACAAATAACTTGAGGAGACAGTGACTAATTTGATGGCCTTCAGGTTCTAGGTATTATTAAAACTCTCAAAGTAATGTGTTATGGGGTAAACCGAGGCCACTTGTGTGAAAGGATAGAACCTACTTGGCTGTGAGTGTACCAGAAAAGCTGCAAGGTCAGAATGTTGTGTTGGCATGCAACAACTAGCACTTCATCTCTCCTAGTGGCCATTATAATGTTAAAATTACCCATCAGCAAAAGATTAACTACAAAATTAAGGGCTTGTTGCTCTTGCTTATTGTGTATGTGTGTGGTGCTGGGGATCAAATCCAGGGTCTTATACATGCTGGGCTGGGATTTAGCTCAGTTGGTAGAGTGCTGCGCTGCAGTTTCTGAGGTCCCGAGTTCAATTCCCAGCACCGCAAAAATGGGAGAAGGACCTGGCAATCCACTCCCAAGGCAATCCCAAAAGCAGTCAGCCATTGAAAACCCTCTGAGGGTCGCTATGAGTCAGATACCGACTCGATGGCACCTAACAACAACAACAACATACATGCTAGCCAAATGCTCTGGTTCTGAAATAACAACCTTCAGCTTTTTATTGTTGCTGTGGTACCGAAAGGTTGAACCTAGTGCCTTGCACATACACTTAGCAAAAAGTGATCTACCACTGAGCCACACCAATAGCCACTTTTTTACATTGAGACGGGGTTTCACCTCCTTCCTCCAGCTCCCAAATTGCTGGGATTAAGTCATTGGGATTACAGCTCTGTGCCACAACTGCCTGGCTTCTGCCTAAATTTTTAGAAGCCTGTTCAGTGATAGAGCACTTGCCAAGGATGTGAAATGCCCTGAATTAATCTCCAGCACCTCAAAAAAAAAAAAATTTGTTCTTAAGTGCTGACTACCACAAGGTGGCTTTTTGTTGTTGTTGTTTTTGTTTTGTCTTGTTTTTATCACATAAAGCAACATATAATGGGGGCTGAAAATGTAGCACAGTGTTAGAGCACTTGCCTAGAAAACATGAGGTCCTGGGCTCAATTCCTACCACTCAAAAAACATACTTTTACTAGCAAATGGGCACATAAACAACTCTAAAATATCATACATATAGCTAACAACTATGACTTACCTGACAGAACTGAACATTACCTCCAGTCATTAGAAATAATGAGTGCTAATCTAGAGGCAAAAAGGTATATAATCTAACAGGTTAAGATTCCCTTATGTAGGGAAGAATTGGGAGGAAATTGGCAAAAACTCCCAAAGTGGGAAAATGGCATTTGAATATCTGGTTTGTAAGTTAGAAATCTAGGGAAAATGAAAGTAACTTGGTTGCATGTTTGTACAAAACCCTTCCTGATTGGACAGTTGGACTGAAAGCTGATTGGCTCAGGCCATTCCATGGGCGAACTATATAAAGAGCTGCACTGTGGCAGCTCGACCCTTTTTGGCACGGCCTTTCTGGCATCCCTTTCTGCGCCTTCTCGCTTGTTCCTGCCCGGGCCACAGATGAGGAAGGGCCTCTCCTGCTACTCTCCCCCGGACCTTCGGTGAGGAAAGAATCCTCTCCCGTCGCAATCCTCAACAAGGAAAAGAACCTGCTCTCCGTCTGACCAATGACAAAGCAACAGCTGTCTCCTCCTGACCACTGATGACCAACACAGGTGTTTGCCCCTGGAAGGCAAAAGTGCCTGAGGCTTTTCCTTTCTCCCATCTCCTCTGGGGTTCTGAGGGCCGCAGGACTCTGCGCCCCTCACCTGAGGGTCTTGAGTGAATTGTGTTTAATATCTGTGTGCGCGGCGGCGCAGCCCATCCGAACCTTCAGGCCGGACCGGGAGGCATGTGCACCACATAGATTTGGCGCCCGAATGTGGGACCCAACATAGCTGGCACCCGAACAGGGACCTCACATAGAAGTGGGGGACCCACATGGAATGTGAATAAAGACCCTCATCCCGAGAGGGGACCCTGGAAAAGGAGAAACCCCATCCCGAACGGGGAACAGAAAGGAAAAGCAGAAAACCCTCTCCCGAGAAGGGTGCTTGGAGGAGTAAAAACAGCTGTGCTTCACAGAAAGCCCAACAGCCAGGAGGCCGAGGCTGTGAGGACAACGAGCAGGGACTCTGATCAATGGACGGAAGGTCAACGGGTCCGCGGCAACAGAAGTAAGCACAATTTTGGGAGAGCACGTGGTCAGGCATAGGCGTATGCAGCCCTAGGCAGGTCCCCTAAGTATGGGGACCAATCTGCGCAGGCGCATAGGGGAGGCATACACTTAGGAAAGACCACCAGAGGGACACAGGAGAGCATAAAGAACAGAACCTCCTGGCAACAGGAAGATATAGAAAAGTGAAAAGTGACTTGGCAGGGCCAGAGCCTAACGTAAAAAGGAGGCCAAGAGCTTCTGTTAGAAAGGGCCCAAGAAAGATCTGTGAAGGGGCCAAAGGACTCCAAGGAAAGGCAAAAAAAGGGCCTGCTGAGGAAGGGAGGAAAATAGGAGAAATCAAGAACTGTAGTGTACCTCCCGTGAGTTAAAGAAAAGCGGTAGCCATGGGAAGCAGCAAAAGTAAAATATCGAAGGAGCAATGGAAAAGCCTAAAAGCCCAATTAAAACAGGGTGCGCAGAAGGTGAACAAAAAGGAAGCATGAAAGTTTTGGAAAGAGGCAATAGCAATAGCACCGTGGCTAGCCGCGGAGGATTTAGAGAAAATGGAGGTATGGGAAGAGGTTAATGAAGCAGCTAGAGCAGCTGTGTGCAGAGGAAATAATGTGTCACCAGCATTATTTAAAGGGCTCGCGGCACTTAGACGGAGCCATGAAAAACGACAGGAAAGCGCCAATGAGAGATACGTGGCACAGGCCAACATGGCGCTGGATACAGCGGAGGTACTTCAGGAGCTGAAGGAAGTTATTATTAAAATGAGGGAGGCGGGACCCCCGAGAAGGGAGGGGCTTCCATCTAGAGCTGGACCCCGGAAGGAGGAACTTCCGGATGAAGTCAGACCTTAAGGGGAGGGGCTTAGGACGGAAGCCAGACCCAAAGGAGGGGGACTTCCCCAGGCACCGGAAATGAGGGAGGAGCTTCTGGAGGAAGCACACCCCGAGGAAGTACACTCAAGGGGCGTGCTCTATCCGAGCCAAGGTCAACTTGCCCTGGCAAGCACATGTCCTTGCACAGGGCAGCCCATAGGCATAGGCAGTTATGGGCCACAGGCATACCCAGTCAATGTAATACCAACTCCAGAGCGCCCACAAATGTGGTACCCATATGAGTCCAAGGACTTAAAGGACTTAAGGGCGGCTATTAGGGAGGATGGACCACACTCCCCGTGGACAAAAACACTCCTTAACAGTCTTGCTGTTAGGGTAAACACTCCACAGGATTGGAGAGACCTAACAAGGGCAGTCCTTCCAGGGCCCACTTTCATCCAATGGGAAGCTCTATACCGAGATGAATGTAAGCAGCAAGCAGAGAGAAACGCCCGGACGGGGGTAGATATTGGAGCGGACTGCTTGTTAGGAGAAGGACCTATATACTCAGCGGTTACAAGGCAAGCAATGGGTCCAGCACAGTCATTTGACCAAATAAGAATATGTGCCCAGAGAGCATGGGATAGGCTACCAAGAGAAGGGGCGACACCAAGTTTAGTGTTGCTCAGACAGAGGCAAAATGAACCATTTGTGGACTTTGTTGACAGGGTTAATAAGAGTCTGGAGCATAAGGTTATTCATGAAGGTGCAAAGGCAGAACTACCTAAGCACTTGG
>VMDO01018595.1:0-41795 GCA_007922755.1 Pedetes capensis
TTGCCCCAAAATGGATGGAATTGGAGAAAATTATTTTAAGTGAATGAACACAAGCTCAGAAAGAGAAACACCACATGTTTTTACTCACATGTAGGAGCTGAATCAAAATTATAAGAAGAAAAAAATCCTATACAAAGGTTGGATCATAATAAAAGAAAAAAAAAGCTAAGAATGGTGTTATTATAGATGGTCTAGAAAATGCATGTAATAATTCTGACAATGTAAAAAGAAAGTTCACTGCAGGAAAAGTTTCTGTCTTAAACAGAACTGGAACCTAAGGATATATAGAAAAATATTACCATAAAAAGACAAGTAAATGGCAGAGAAGTCTTTGATGGGGGAGGTGGGATGGGGAAGAAGTGTACAAGAGGGTAAGGGGGAACCTATATGAATAATGTACAACAAAATACATATATGGAAATGTCACAATGAAAACCATGTCAGAATGAATCACATTAAGGTGTACATTAAAAATTTCCAATTAAAAAATTAATAATAAAGTATTATGCCCATTCAAAAAATATATAAGTTCCTAGCACTTGGCTGTCTATAGCCATACCACCTTGGCCTCTGATCCCATCTGATTTTGGAAGCTAAGCAGGGTTGGGCCTGGTTAATTCTTGGATGGTAGACCACGTGGGAATACTGGGTGCTGTAGGCTTGAGAGAAAGATCTGACAGCCCACTCGTCAAACAATCAGCTATTGGAAACTATGAATAACGAAGAAGTACTGATAATGGCATAGCGTCAGGGACTGTTTCATCTGTTGTACATAGGATCAATATGAGTCAGACCCAACTTGACCTCACTTAACAACAAAAGGACATAGCAAGTGTTCAAGAACTATGAACTATTATAATCATCTTTTGCAATGTTAAGACCTGGGGGCCTTCTAGAGGCTGAAGTCATTACTTTTGTTTACAGTGTCAGTACTGAGGAATAATTGCTTGATTCTCTCCTTCATAAGATGCTCATATGACTATCTATCCAGAACTGTTCTTGGTTGACAAGACATGCAGAGATTTTCTCCATGATAACTCTTATTTCAAATAGACAAACTCTTCCTTCTACCCAGTTGGAAATTAGGAGAACTGACAGCATTGTTTTCTAGGCTGGGCCTAATTTTACTCTTCCTTGGTGCATAATAGATGCATTTCTCTAGATGCCTGTAATGGTTTGAATATAAAATGTCCTCAAAGCTCATGTTTGAACTCCAGTTCCTCAGATGGTAGTGCTATTTTGGGAGTCTGTGGAACCTTTAGGAAATGGAACCAGCTGATGGAAGTAGGTCACTGGGGGAGTGCATTTGAAAGTTATGCTCACCCTCTGGTTGCAGTGAGCTCCCTGCTTTGGCCCATCACAATGTGAAGACCTGCCCTTTGCCACCAGCCCTGAAGTCAGCTCCTCGGCTATACCATCCCCACTACTATAGAATTGATATTCTCTAGAACTGTGAATCACAATAAACTTTCTCTCCCTAAGTTGTTTTTGTCAGGTATTTGGATCACGGCAGCATAAAAGCTAACTAATATAAAAAATTGTTACCAATAGTGGGGTCTTTGTTGTGCCTAAATTTGATCATATGGTTTTTAGGCCATTAGAACTGGTTTACAGGCCATTAGAACTGGTTTTCAGGAGGAATTTGGAAGTTTGGAGATATGGGCTAGAGAAGCCCTAAGATGCTGTAAACAGAGCTTAATGGGCAGTTCTGGTGAGTTTGGAAGACCAGAACACTAATAGAAGTGTTGACAGTAAAGATGTTCACAAGGCTTCAAAGGGTAATAAGGACTCTATTTAGAATTGGTCTAGTGGCTATTTGTGTTACATTCTAACAAAGAATTTATCTACTTTTGCCCATGTCCTGAAAATTTGATTGGAGCTGAGTCCAAAAGTAACAAACTAATTAATTTGGTGGAAGAAATTTCAAGACAGCACAGCATTGAGGTTGTAGCATGATTATTACGGGGTGCTTTAAGCCAGGTTTCTAGTGAGAATCAGGAGCAAACAGTAGAGTAGAAATTAGTGGAAAATGTGCAGTCTGGCCAGAAAAAGCCCTTTTTAAAGTTTCAGACAAAGGCTATGGATACTAAAGTGATTACCACCATTAAAGTGAAACTCCAATGGAGCAATAGGAATAATGTCTTGAGAGCACACCAGGAATTGGCCAGATCCTTCCCACTGCATGTTTCAAGGTATGAAACTACAGACTTTTCTTTAAAAAGAGAGTACCTCCAGTGCATTCTGCTTGCAAAGGTCTGCAGAGGGAAATGTTCTCCCAGGTTCAACCAGTCACTCATAGGTTGATGTAGTCATGGTTCAAAGGACCCGAGCTACTGCTTAAGCTGGCAGCAGACCTTTTGCATTGTCCACATGGTGCTGATTTTGCAGGCATGTAGAATGCAAGAGTTATGGGATCATCAAGGATTTTGAAAAAGGTGTAGGAGGCCAGGCAATATGTAACAGGGACAGATACCCTTGAGGGAGTCCCAGAGGAGGCAATGCATCTTGAAGCTATGAAGGTAGAGTGTAGGCTTCAGTGGAGGCCTTGGGATGTTAAGAGATGCCCAGAACTTGGGATGTCTGTTGATGAAAGCTATGGACCACGAGTTCAGTCATCTCAAGAGAGATATGGTAAAGATCAGGGTTGTCCAAGCTCATTAGAGCCCAGACGATGCTCCCATGTGTGCCAAATATCAGACATGGATCTACAGAATTTAATATTTGCCCTTCTGGGTTTCAGTCTTGTTTTGGTCAGATCTTTCCTTGCTGTGCCTCCATTCCTCCCTTTTGGAATGGGAATGTTTATTCTGTGCCATTTTGTGTTGGTAGCAGGCAATGTATTTCTTCTTTGCAGTGACTCACAGATAAGATTTCCTTGAGTTTCAGTACAGACTTAGGGCTTGGACTTTGAATAATTTGGGGGCTATTAAAACTTTGAGGTTACTTAAAGTTGGACCAAATGCATCTTGCATTATGAGATGGCCACGAGCTTTTGGGGGGCAGGGTAAGGTGTTATAACTTGAGTCTGACATGTTGCCCAAGGCTCATGTGTGAGACTAGGTCCTCAGGTGGTTGTGCTATTTTGGAAGCTGTGGAATCTTTGGGAGATGGGACCTAGCTAGTGGAAGTAGGTCACTTGGGGTAGGCTTTTGAAGGTTTTACCTACTTCTGGTCTGGTAAGCTCTTTTTCTGCTCTGGTCCACCATGATGGGAAGGGCTATCCTCTGCCATAGGCCTTGCCACAAGATCCTTGGCCATGGTATCCCTACCACTATGGACAATGATCCTCTGAAACCAAAATCCACCTTTCCTTCCTAAGTTGACTCTGTTAGATATTTTGGTCACAGCAATGAAAAAACTAAATAACATACCTGTGTTTTGTCTCTAGTTGAAAATCCTCAGGTTTAACCCTGGCATGCCCACTTCTCTTCTCAGCGACTGGGTGGCATAAGTGGAGTGGAGGATGAAATATTGTATGACCACACAGCCCTCTAGGAGGGGAGGAGAACTGTGGGAAATATATGAAGAATCTGTGGCCAGCCAACACTGAGGCCCTTTAAATAAAATGGAAACCAAAGGTGTAGACACTAGGGGCGGAGGAAAAAGGCAGGACCCAGGTTGCCATACATTCAGAAGCTTGCAAGTTGACATTTGAAAGGTCAGAGGAGAACAGATGGGTCTGGGTGAGTGCTGAAACAACCCAGAGACTTCACGTGTTTCCTAACTGGCTGGTTGGAGTGGTATAAGAGGATTCTGTGGGCTCCAAAGGACAGGGGTGAGTGGACACCTTTCTACCTTCTCAAATGGAATGCTCTCCTGGATATGAAGGCCTTCTTGGACATGGAGTTGGCAAAATCTCAGTCAATTTACTCTTGATTTATACTTCTTGACTCATCACTGGCCTATTCATTGTCCTGAAGTACCACTGAATTTCTTCCCAGGGCTCAGTCAGCTTTTGTTCCCTGAATGTTAGGTCCTGCTAGGGCTTATCTGGCTCCCGGGGAGTGAAGAGCTTATGTACTGGAGTCCTACATTGGGGACTGATAAAAAGCCCAAGCTCAGTCCCTAAAGATTTCCAATCCCACACTGCAATCCAGATACTAAGACAGAGAGGTTCTGTACCTAGCCAATGTCTTGCACATTGCTACCCATATTAACTATATTTTCTTAATTTCTATATTCTTGATGCTCTGCTGGAGCCCTGCTGGTCAGTGAAAGCCTGCCCTCCCAGGGTTAGCTAATTCTTGGACATAGTAAACAGGTGACTTTCAAGCATGCCTCTGATAGGCAAATAAAATATAACCTCACTTTGACCCTTCACTTTGTTTAGAGATGGCTCCCAGAAAAAGTAGCAAGCACTCACCTCTAGAATGCACTGGCTTGGGCATTAGTATGTTAGAGGTTAGCATGTGACATTTTATTGACCAATTGAATGAATGGTTCTTTTAAGAATTGTTAAGGGAACAATTAAGAAATGAATACATTCGTTTTAATTATGAGCCATATAATCAAACTTGCCATTTAACCAGACTTGGAACTATAGGGAAGTGGTAATATATAGCAACTTTGGAACAGGGAACCTTTGCTGCAAAGGGCCAGATAATAAATTTGGCTTGTGATCTAGGTCATAGATGTCTATAACAACTATTCACCTCTGGCAGTATAGTGTGAAAGTAACCAGGGATAATATATAAATTAGGGTCTAGATAGACTGTGTCTCAATAAAACTTTATTTCCAAAATGTGTCTTTAAGTTTAGCCTGTGAGCCATAGGTTGCCAAACCCTTTCAATAGAAACATTTGTGTGTGTGGTACAGGGCCTAATGGATGCTAGGCAAGTGCCTGACCACTGAGTTTTACCCATACCCCATTTTTAATTTTTTTAAATTTTGAGACAGAGTCTCTCTAAGGTGCATAGACTACCCCTGGCCTTGAACTTACAATCCTCCTGCCTTGGGTCCTCAAATTACTGAGATTATAGCTATTTGCCATGGTGTCTGACTTGAGTTGTACCTTAAAAGAAAAAAATTACATTATTCAAGTAATTAATCACTTTTACTAGTATAGTAGTTTCTTCTTTTTCTTTTTTCTGTCTCTCAATGTATCAGCCTTTTGGAAGATCTTATTATCTAACGGGAAACCAATGCTTATTGAACTTATCAGCAAACAATTAGCAACCTATTGTGTGAAAAGTCACTGTTGTAGGTGACAGAGAAAAATGAATCAAATAAAATTGCACAATAAGCTTATGATTTGTAGATAAGACGTATAAAGATATAAATGTAATTTGGTGTCCCATTCTATCACAAATGTGTCTTCTACACTCCAGCTACCCAGTGACACTGCCTTCTTTGTTTCTCAGTATGAAGCTCTTTTATTGTTTGTTTTATAGGTTTATTAACATGTGGGAAATTTCTCTTGTTCTTTTTAAAAAAATTATTTTAGTTGCACATTTTTATGAAGTAAAGTATAATAATTTAATACATATATACACTGTGTGAAGATCAAATCAGAGTGGTTAGCATTTCTTCTCCTTAAATATTAATTTTTTGCTTAACACTTAATAATTATATGTACACCATACACTGAGTACAATGTAATATGTCAATACATGTACACAATATGTACTGATAAAAAAAATTCTGGGACCCTCCCTTTTTTTTCACAAAATGTGGACTGATAAAGTCAGTATAATGAGTGTTTTCATATCCTTATCATTATATTGTGTTTGGAGAATTTGAGCTCTTCTTTTCTGGTTATGCATAAAATTTGTTGTTGTTGCTAGATTGCCATTGAGTCAGGTATAACTCATAATGACCCTAGGTACAACAGAATGAAACATTACCCGACACTGCCCTGCACATGATCTTTTTTATGCTTAAGCCCATTGTTTCAGACACTGTGTCAATACATCTAGTTGAGGGTCTTCCTTTTTTGCATTGACCTGCCACTCTCCCAAACATGATATCCTTCTCCAGGGATTAGTCCCTCCTGACCACATGTCCAAAATATGTAAGAAGAAGTCTACACATTCTTGCGTCCAAGGAGCACTCTGGTTATACTTCTTCTAGGACAGATCTGTTGGTTCTTTTGGCAGTCCATGGTATAGTCAATATTTGTTATCAGCACTATAATTCAAAAACATCAATTTTCCTGTCTCCTTTGTTCAATGTCCAGCCTTCAGAAGCTTATAATGCAACTGAAAATACCATGGCACGAGTCAGATGCACCTTTGTTTTCAATGTGACATCTTTACTTTTTAACACTTTAAAGAAGTCTTTTCTAAGTTTTTTGCAATGCAATGCATCTTTTGATTTCTTGATGGTTGCTTCTGTTGGTGTTGATTGTAGAACCAAGTAAAGCAAAATCTTAGACAACTTCAATCTTTTTTCCATTTATCATGAAGTTGAGTACTCATCCAGTTGTAAAGATTTTTGTTTTTTTGATGTTGAGGTGCAATCCATATTGTGTTTTCTTGATATTGATGTGAATTCATACTATGTTCTTTGATCTTCATCAGTAAATGTTTCAAATCCTCTTCACTTCCAGCAAGCAAAGTTATGTCATCTGCATAATGCAGGTTGTTAATGAGTCTTTCTCCAACCCTTATGAATATGAATATCTAGTCTTTACATGTGGGAAACTGTTTAAAAATTGTGGATATAGTATGTAAAATAAAACGAGCAATGCTCTAATAATTGGGTTGGCTTTGATGATTCAGTTTCTTAGCTCCTTCAAATATTTGGGTGGGGGAAAGCATAGATTTGGAGAAAATGCAGGAAGTGAAATATACTTTACACATGTGTACATATGAGGTGTGATTAAAAGATACAACAGAATGAAACATTCCCCGACATAGTGCCATTCACGAGATACCTATAGAAGTATGAAAGCATTAATTTTGGTATGTCTATGAAGTTTTTTTTCTGAGAGAAGATTGGTAGGTGAGTCAGGAAATTAAATCAGGAGACCCACCTTCAATAAGGACAGGCGGCATGATGTGAACTCCAAAGGGCTTGGGCAACTCTGCCCCTTAGGCTGGCTGGTTGCAGCTAACATTGCTACTCACGTCACCTGGCTCTGCTCACTGCCTAACATTCCTTAGCAGATATTCCATCTTTCTAGAATGTCTAACTTCCTGGAGTCTCCATTATAGCTTAAGATTTACTCTCACAGCTTCATGAAGCACTCTCTGAGGGGCTGTCTGCAGGGATCCTGACTCTGCCCCACATTGGCCTCTTAAGCCTTCCTTAGAAATCTGGGTAGAAACCTCCATGACCCCACAACTCTAGCATTCTGCATATCTGCAAAAGAAGCTTCATATAGATGATGCCAAGGTCTGCTGCCAACTTAGCCAGTAACTAGACCTTCCTGGACCACAGCTGCAGTAGTCTGTGAGTGCTTGGATGGCTGAATGTGTGAAAAACACTTCCCTAGGTGGTCCTGTGCAAGTGGAGCAGCCTGGAGCTGTCTTCTCAATGCAAAATTTTTTCAAATGAGTTAAGACATTTATACCTTTGAGCCCAGGATGAGTGGGGTCTGGCTTTCAGACTTGGCCAATTCCTGAGATATCTTTAAGGCATCTTTCTTATTGTTCCAGTGCAAACTACTTGGCCTTCTTTTTCTTTCCTTCTTTTTTTCTTTTTTTTCTTCAGAATGAAAGGTAGAACCTAAGGCCTCACATTTGCCTAAACACACTTTTTGAGACAAAGTCTTGTTAAGTTGTGTAGGCTGTTTCTGGACTCAGATTCATAATCTTCCTGCCTCAGCCTCCCAATTCAGTAGGATTTCAGGTGTGTTCTGTAGCACCTGGCTCCTTGGCTTCTCTTTAATGATGCTGATGTCTTTATCAGGCATGCTTTCTTTGGCCCCAACTTCAAACATGTTTTCTTTTCCTCTACAGTACACTTTTTCAAATCTTTCTGCTCTGCTTTTTGCTCACAATTTTCACTGTAAATTTGGCTAAAAGAAGCCAGCAACACCCATGCTATGGTCTGAGTTCTCTGCTTCCTTGAAATATCCTACACCATATTAATTAGTCTATAAACTCAGCCTCATGCAAAGTCTCAGGGCATGGACAAAATGTAGATAGAATCTCTTTCTTTCTTTCTTTCTTTCTTTCTTTCTTTCTTTCTTTCTTTTTTCTAAATGTAACATTGATGGCCTCTAGTCCAATTCCCAGTAGTGTCTTCATTTCCATCTGTAGCCTCATGAATGTAGTCTTTACTCTCTGCATTTCCATCAGCATTGTGAGTTGAGCTAAGACCAGAATTGTCCATTAAACTCTGCTTACAACATTCCAAAACTTCTCTAGCTTGCTTCTCTAAATTTTCCCAAATTCTCCCCACAAACCAGTTCCAAAGGCTTCTGAACCACATGGTCAACTATAGTCATAGCAATAATCTCTTTCTGATACCAATTTTCTATGTTAGCTTTTCATTGATGTGACAAAATACCTGAGGAAAACAACTTGAGGAAGTATTTATTTTGGCTCTTGGTTTCTGAAGTTTAAGTCCATGGTCCCTTCACTCTATTGTTCCTGGGTTTGGTGAGGTAGAACATCATGATAGGGGGCATGTGGAAGTCCAGAGCTGGTCAGTTCATGATGTCTTGGAAGCAGAGAGATGGAAAAGACATCTGGGGACAAAATGGACTCTTCCAGGGCTTGCTCCCAGTGACCAACTTCCTCTAACTAGGCCCCAACCTCCTAATGGTCCATTTATCTATGAATTTATCAATGGATTAACCCATAGACATAGTTAGAACATGTAAGTTCCAATCACGATTCAAAAAACCCATCAGCTGGCAGCCAAACCTTTAACACATGGATCTTCAAGAGAGGTGCTTACATTCCAGCCACAGCAATATTGCTATGATGAAAACTCATGTTGTTGCCGGCATCATGATTTCTTTAAGAGAGGGAGATATGGGTCTATCCTCTTGGTTAATGGTGCTCTTTTGTTCATATTATCACATTGCACAGTGTCCTCAAAGCATAGTCCTCCGATGTCAGGGTAACTGAATGAGAAAGGGCTTTGTGAAGCAGCCAAAGTCCAAGAAATAGCCTTCTCTTTTACAGTGTAATGTTGAACCTGCCTCTCCTGTTGCTTGGTCCTCCTCTCCTCAAGATGGATTCAATTTGGACAACACTGGCCTCTAAACCTAATATATGTTGGCTGAAACTATTTCAGTTTACTAGAGAAGGTCAAATAATATTGGACTTCAAAATGAAGGTGGACAGGATCTCTTTTTTTTCCTTTCCACTTGTCTCTCTAATCCCTAGTAAAACATAACTACATTTTTCCAAGAACAGGACTCTGTACATCCAAGGGCAATGTTCTTCAAGGAAAAAATATTCCTTTAAATGCTTCAGCACAGCAGTGATATTCAAATTAACTTAAATTTACACAATGGATAGAAGGAATTCATACACATCACAGAACAATAAAATTCACTTTGAGGTGCTTTTCTCTCATAGAAGAGCATCAGGCAACCTTTAAATAACAATTTTTCTCTCTATAGTTTCACAGAGTATAATCTCTTATTGAGCTGGTTTATTATTCAACTAAAAAATAAATCAACTACTTAAATATATCATTTAGTGATATATTTTAAAATAAATGTATATAATTGACATTTCACTTATTGTTGTTGTTAGGTACCATCAAGTTGAGTCACACTCATAGTGACCCTATGTACAGCAGAAGGAAACTCCCCAAGTATAGGTTAATACTCTTTTTAAAAAGGCTATGTTGCATTCCCCCATGTGTCTGTCAGCTTATTGTGCTGAGGAGGCTTTTGTGTTGCTGTGATTCTGAAAGCTATGCTACCAGAATTTCAGACACCAACAAGGTCTCCCATGGTGGACAGGTGTCAGCTGAGCTTCCAGACTAAGACTAAGAGAAGGACCTGGCAGTCTACTCCCCAAACAATTCACCATTAAAAACCCTATGAATAGCAGAAAAGCACTGTTAAAAATAGAGCCAGGAAATGAGTCCCCAGGCTGGAAGGCATTCAAGAAATGACTGGGCAAGTGTTGCCTACTCAAAGTAGAGTCGACCTTAATGTTGGGAATGGAGGAGAGCCCCTGGGATCTCCTTTTACTGATGTGGCATGGCTCAAAATGAGAAGAAACATAGTGATTTCAACAATGGGCTCAGACATAAAAAGATTATGTCCATGGCACAGTGTTAGCATTTCATTCATAGTTAGCATTTCACAGTGACATAGGGTCACTATGAATTGGGTCCAACTCGATGGCACCTAACAAAATAAACATGACTGCCTTAAAATTACTGCATGCAGGTGAAATATTTGTTTGATAACTATAAGTTACTATAATGTCTGAAATATTCAATTTCAAAAGATAACAGAAGTCCAAATAATTATTTCTTTTGTCATTTAAAAATTCCTTCACATTTCATTTGTTTTTATTTAATTGACAAGGTAAGAGCACAATGCTTTTCTGGTCACTGATTATTTCCCTGTGGACTTTGAACAAATATTTAGGTTCTTTCTACTGAAAATTCTGTTAACTCTCAAGGCAACAATCTTTCTATATTCCTTTCTAGCTTCTTAGGACATTTCAATAAGAAAGAAAAAGTGAGAGGATGTGAAAACAGTTGAATATGAGGTTCATGGAACTAACATCCACCTACATCATAGGATGAAAGAGAAGGAAGTAAATAAAATCTCACCAAAAGTTAAAACAGTGATCAGGGAGCAGCTGTTCAGAAGGAAGAGATGAAAGCAAATGGCAGAAAAGCCAAGGGAAGCCTTGAACTGGAGCAGAGGAGCTGTAAAGGCTTTGAGTGATTGGCTCAAAGAGAGTGAGACATTAAAGGAGCCTTTGAAAGCACCTCACACAAGAACAAAAAAGGCTGGTTAAGCAGGGATTACTTTATCTTGAGGAAGAATGTTTTATTTATGTATATGTAAACAGAAGTATCACTTTGCTTGCTTCTCTTTTCTTGTTAGGGACACTACTGTTTTGTAAAGATGGTCTCTTGTCTGAACTTGAGTAAATCATATCTTATGACCTTGATTTAGTCTGAAGAAATTCTTCAAGCATAAAGCCAGGAAGATGGTAATGGAGGGTGCTTTGAAAAGAAGGGCAGCTAACCCATTGCTCTCTGTATAGCAGGGGAAATCATCCAGCTGAATGGAGGAAATAATCCATGTTCCTGTAGTTGGAGGTAGAAAAAGAGTGAATTGGGAAGAGGATCAGGTAGGAGCCTCTCCTCCTCTATCCAAAATTATCATTTTAAACATCTCTAGCAGGCTTCCAGATAGCTCAGTGCTGTTTTTAATATATTCCCTGAGTGGACTAGTCCTACTGATTATTCTTTCTGCCCCTGGTTACATTGTAGGAAGAATTAAGCACTAGGTCCTAAAGTATACCTTTGATTCCTATCTACACAAAAGTCCTTAGGAGGGATGGGGAGATGGAGGGAGGGAGAGAGAGAGAGAGAGAGAGAGAGAGAGAGAGAGAGAGAGAGGAGAAAAGAGACTGAGGGAGAGAGATGAAGGAAGGGAGGGCCGAAGGAAAGGAGCAAGAGAGTAAATTTTCATTAATCAATATTAAAAGCTCCAGCCAGCCACTTTTCTTAACTAAGGATCTACTTTTTCCCAAATGTCCACTTGATGCTAGTGTGTTTTTCATTTCAACAGTTCTCATGGAGTGATAATTCATGAATTAATATACTTACACCATCTCTACCACTAACACCACTGTTATTATAACAATCTTTATAATTACCTGTGTCTACAGCTATACCACCCTGGCGTCCCATCCCGACAGATCTCAGAAGCTAAGTAGGGTTGAGCCTGGTTAGTCCTTGGATGGGAGACCCCCTGGGAATACTCAGGGCAAGGGGGAGCTATAGGGTTGGGAGAGAGACCCTACACCCCATTCACAATACAATCAGCCATCGAAAATCCTATGAAATAGCAGAGAAGCACTGACATGGTGCCAGGCATGGCACAGTGTCAAGGAGTGTTTCGTCTGGTGTACATAGAGTTGCTGTGAGTGGGACACAACTCCACAGCACCTAACAACATAATTACTTAACATTTATTGAGCACTTACTATGTGTCAAACACAGTTAACCCTTTCTATGCCTTATCTAATTTAATCTTTGTAATAACTTTCTGGGAGAGATGCCGGCAAGAAGCTCTCAGAGCTGGGACTCAGTCTCTGATCTGACCCTTTGTTATATCATACTGCCTTCTTATCTGATGTCCTTTCAGTTTGCATGCTAGGTTTCTCTCACGGCATTGCCTGTTCTTGGTTCTC
Source organism: Pedetes capensis (assembly GCA_007922755.1). Lineage (NCBI taxonomy): Eukaryota > Metazoa > Chordata > Mammalia > Rodentia > Pedetidae > Pedetes > Pedetes capensis. The sequence continues at coordinate 12,295 of VMDO01018595.1, forward strand.
TCACACCATCATTCCATCATTCTTTTAGTGCTCCATCTGCCACAAGTTGCCTTCCTTAGCGGAGGGGAATGATAGGTATCAGCTCTGTGGCTGAGTGGTTGGTATGTTGAGGCCTCTGTACAGTGCTGTTGATCCTCTTGAAGGCCTTGCTGTGTCTCTCTATCCATGGCTTCCAAGGACCACAATCTAGGGCTCTGCCTCTCTGTTGACGACCCCAGGGGGCCTGGATCCATGTGTCTCTACACCCCTTTTTCCTTGACTGGCTCAACGGTTTTGGTTTCCCAAAGTCTTGCCTGACACCTTCTATGCCAAAATAACATTCTGTTCCTCTTGTGGCTGCTCCCGGGGAGGGAGAGAGTGGTGTCCTCCTACCTCCTTCCCTTCAGCTCTACCTCCCCAAGGTGTTCTGAACTTTTCTCATCATTTTTGGCAAAGTGGTGAATGGAGGGATGGGAGAGGAAGAGAGGATGAGAGGGTATTGCGCTTAAGGCACACATGGCAGAGTCAGACAGGGACATGGCCCTCTGACAACCCCAGCCCGTATGAGTGGTTGTGAGGAAGCCTGGGTTCTAACTCCCTCGCCTCTGCCTCCGGAGGTCTGCACTGCACTGCAGGGACAGAATGAAGGGGCTATGCATTATGCTGAATGACTGAGAGAGGGGTTCTTCGCTGTGGTGAGATGCTTGCAACCCCAGCAGCAGGGAGGTGGAGGTGAGAGGATCAGGGCCTGATGCCACCTTGCCACACATAGTGAGACCTTGCCTCAAAAAACAAACAAATAAACAAACAGATTAAGTAATTAACATATCATTGTACTCAGTCTGTTTTTCAGCCATTTTTTTAACAAAAATTGTGGGTTTCACTAGGATGGAAGTAATAATATAAGAGAAAAAAGCCGGGGAAGACAGAGAAGAAAAGAAGAGAGGGGAAAAGAACGAAGGAAAAAGGGGAGAGAGTAGGGCATGAGCATGCATAAGTTATTTTGAGAATGGAAAGAGTGACTGTAGCTGTGCCAGGCCCGAGCATGGGTATACATTTACAGGTCTGTGAGCTGTGGCTCCCAGAGAAGGACAGCGACCACCTGACAAAGAAACAGGAATCCGGAAAACTGGAGACTGGCATTGTGGTCACCATTCCCAAAATGCACTCCTCTGGCTTTGCAGTCCTTATATCTCCTGAAGCTCTTATCCTCCTTCCTGTTCACCTAGGAAACTATTGTTCCCCTCTTTTATTTATACTAATTTTATGTTTGCCTTAATGCCCAATTCAAATCCTTTCTACTTTATATCTTTCTAAGTGATGTTAGTATATATTGATCTTCCCTTTCTTTATACTCTTATAAAATATTTTGTTTATCATTAATTATTTTGTCAATTGGTCATATGTTGATTGTTCTCCTACTTATTTATATGTATATAGTTTTATGCATCTAGAGTAAAGGTTAGTTGAGGACTGGGTGTTCTTGTTCATTATATATAGAGTTCTCTGGCATTATGGGTGCTGGATACCTAATGAGTCTCCATAATTATTATTATGATTATATAATACTTATCATGATTATATAATACTTTCACAAATTCACATATTAATTAAAATAATAAATAATAAATAACCTTCTATAATAGGGAAATAAGTCATTAGGAAATCCATGAATCATGGTCCTAAGACAAGATTTCTATTATTTTAGGAATGAGCTACCACTGGGATCTCAACTCTTGTTCTGTTAGAATATTCACGATTTTATAGACCTGTGGGCTTTACAGCTCATTAGACATTGATAGTGCCAAAGAAGCAGTTAACTTTAGCTCAAATAAGCAAATGATTAGAAATGACAATAGAATTTTAAACAGAATTCTCATGAAAATACTCATGCCTCTGGACTTTGTTCTCTGTCCCTTTATCTTCAATGTCCATGCACTCTTACCGTGCCATGCGTGCAGCTTTGAGCAGGATTACGTTCTAAGACATCACTGTGGTGAGATATAGCCAGGGGTTTCAGAAAACCTCCTACGAAATCATCGTACTAGTAATGAAGCAAAACTCCCTAGCTTTGTTTTGCACCTTGCTTTTTAAGCCCTGCTTTGGAATCGGTTTAGGTTTATAGACCAATGGGCTTGGGAGCAGTAAGACCTCTGAAAAGAGATGTAACTGGGAGCTGGATGTTATCTGGGGGGAAAGTGGTGACAGGCGGTGGAAACTCTGCAGCTAGCCAAGTAGGTCCACCAGAGGGAAATTATTTCAGAAGCCTCTGACAATTCCTAGGCCTCTTTCACTTAAAAGCAGAAAACAATGTCTGGCCCAAAGTGCTATTTCAATTTAAATGTGTGAATGGGAGGCATTATGTCTGCGTCTTATTAATTTGGGAAGTGTGATGTGAAGAACTGGAAAGGGCCCTATTTTCTCTTCTTAGGCTTCCAGTTTCTTAATCTATTTTTAGCTTTAGTCCTTTCAGCTCAGCCAGGAGCTACCCTGAGACCGAGCCTGTGGAAATGCGCCCGGCTCTGAACCGAGCTGTAAAGAATGAAGGTGAAGCTCTGAGCCGCTAGATTCATGGCCGGGCTTTTTACACACACATAAAATATGAATCTCAGTTGTATACAAAGCTGAACCCATCGTGCCAAAAGGATCCCAGTCAAGCAGGCCTGTAAAACGAAATCCTCTTGGACTAATTTAACGAGACCTGAGTGATATAAATTGTGGCCTGCTCAAATGCAGGAAATAAAAAAAAAGAAAAATCCAGCTTGAATCCATGCTTCTCTCTTGGTGCGCTGGCAGGCTTAGTGAATGGGCCAGGGGGGCAAAAGATAGACTGAGAAGTTAGCTCTCGATTCATTTTCCAAACAACGCTGCAGCTCCCTCTTTCTACGGCTCTTGTGGGCCTAATGAAACCCTCTTCAGCGAGAATTTAATACAGAGATAAACTTTTCAATAAATAAATGGCTCTGAGTTGGCTGCAGCCTAATGCCTTTTATTCTGGTGGAGTTGCTCCTCTGGAATTGGTATGCATCGAAGGAAAATGCTCGTAAAACCATTCCCGATAAAAGAATTAATTCACACAGGACACTGAGCTGGAACCCCTGCCTATCAGACACTGAGATTTCTCTATTTCATTCGATTTTTCACTAACCATCTTATAGGTCTTTCATTATCTCACTGAGAACAAATGCTCAAGGTCCCTCTGACCTTCTTAGGCAAGTGCTTAAAGGGCTATCAGAACTCTTAAATGCAATTGTATGCAGAAAGGTTTCAGGGCCTGTTTAGGAGATTTCTGGCAGAAGAAAGTGCAGTACAAACAAACTCTTATTTTCTGTAAGAAATTCATTTGCTAGGATTTGAGGAGGGACACAGCCTCTGCTGCATACCACGAGAGAGAATCTGCTCTTTTCTGTAGAAGGCAGAAAAGAATTATGACTGACACATAGCTGAGTTTCTAGGAACAGGCTCTTGCATTCAGGAATTGATTTATTAATTTGGAGAATATTTTTCCATTGAAAAATATTTTAACAAATAACTTTTGAGCATTAGCCAATGTTCTGAGTATTGATAATAGTCCAGGTCTTGACCTTGCACTGTGAGGTCAATCACCAAATAGTGAAGATGGAATTGTCGTGAGTATTTTATCAAAAATTAGGCTTTCATTTTCTGGTGGTACACTTGAGAATTTCAGAAGTCCAAAAGTGCATTTTCTGTTTCAGAAACATAATAAAAATCTACAACTGTGTAAATTATTGTGGTTTATGTCTCAAAACATTGGGTAGATTATGCCTTTACATTCTCATATGATTATAAAATAGGGAGAATGATTAGTATTGTAACAGATTATATAAATAGATGATTAATAGTAAAACAAAAGTATAAGAGAAAGTAGAATTGTTTTTAGAGGCCATTTCTTGAAACATTGGCAAATATATTTTATATAAATATATGACAAATTGAACACAATATGTAAATACTTGCTTATTATGACTTTTTGTGTTTAAGACACAATTAATTAAAGGAATGCTAGAATTTCCAATATATAGTCACAATATTAAGTGATAACTTCAAGATAGTTTAGTAACCCAAATAAGGTTTCTCAGGAAATATTTGCTATTGATTTGTGGGCTGCACAAATTTTTTTAAAAACCCTTCTGAAAAGATCCTCTAAAATAAAATAAAATGTATATATGTTTTCTTTTTTAATTTGAGGGTATCTCTCAAATGTGAAAACTTCTTATTGTCCAGTAGGGAGAGTCTTTGTTGTTATAATCTGAGAGATGATCTAATTCTGTAATACACTTAATCAAAACTTAATGTTAGTTATTAGCATTGTTGTAAGACCATTCTAACAGGACCTCCTGCAAAAATGATGACGCTGCATTTTATTCAAAGTTCAGTTATATCAAGCAGGTCAAGTTGCTGTGGCTTCAAGGTGAACTTGGCCTTGTTCTGGGGCAGAATAATACCGGCCTCCAAGCCAGAATAATCAGAGATATACAAAAGTCTTACAATCCGGAGTCCACCCCACCCAGCTGGTATTATTACAGTTTATAAACCTAGTGGTAAGGATCTCTTTTATACTTGAGGCAGGGAGGATAACACTTGTCACCCACCTTCCAATATTATAAGTGGTTGCTGAGAATGCATTATTAAGATTGTTTGATGGCTAAGAAGATCATTCAAAAAGAGTAATAAGATTGTTTAATAATGTCTGCCATGCATCAGGGATAGGGTTATTAATTTACTGTGTAAAGCAGATATGTCCAGCCCATGGCCTGTGGGCCACATGTGACCTAGTGCAGCTAGTAATGTAGCCCCACAAAATCGTTTAATATTATGTGTTTTTTAGCATTTATTCTCTTTCTGACCCCATGTATAGTTCCAATTTTGAAATTTCTGGCAGAGTGATACTGAGCATGTTTATAGAACAGCACTTAATGTTTCTTTCTAACATACTGGGATGATGCCACAGTATCAAATCCTAACCTTTAGAAAGTCTAAATATGTCAAAGTGGATAATGTAAGTCAGGTTAGTACCATAACCCACCATCCAGTCAGTAGAATAAAATCAGATTGAATTAGAAGTGATTTGCAGCTGTGTGAAGCCACTTAAGGATACATCAGAGATTACATGAGTCTTTCACAGCTTGGCAAGTAAAACACAGCAATTCCCAACAAAATTTGTGAAAATCTGATTCAACCCAGTTCTTTTTGTTGTCGCCAGATGCCATCGAGTTGGGTCCAACTCATAACAATCCTATGTACAACAGAATGAAACACTCCCCAACACTGTGCCAGGCACACAATCTTTTTTATGTTTAAGCCCATTGTTGCAGCCACTGTGTCAGTCCATCTAGTTGAGGGTCTTCCTTTTCTTTGTTGACCTGTCACTCTTCCAAACATGATGCCCTTCTCTATGGATTGGTCCCTCCTGACAACATGTGCAAAATACGTAAGATGTAGTCTAGCCATCCTTACTTCTGAGGAGCACTCTGGTTGCACTTCTAGGACAGATCTTTTGGTTCTTTTGGCAGTCCTCAATATAATCAATATTCAGCTCCAACATCATAATTCAAAAGCATCAGTTCTCCTGTCTCCCTTATTTAACATCCAGCTTTCACAAGCATATGAAAATACAATGGCATGAGTCAATCACATCTTCATCTTTGATGTGACAACTTTATTTTTCAACAAAAGAGGTCTTTTGCAATTGCTTTTCCCAATGCAATGTGTCTTTTGATTCCTTGACTGCTGCTTCCATGGATGTTGATTGTAGAACTAAGTAAAGCAAAATTTTGCACAACCACAATCTTTTCTCCATTTATCATGAAGTTGCTTACTAAGTTCTAGCCATTGTGCATTGACCATCACAAAATTTACTTGAGAATCCCTTAAGAATTGCAGTCACTTCCATCAAACAAGATGTGGTAGATTAGTTTTATAAAAACAAGATAAAATTTTCCACTACTTTTATATTCTCATTTCTATAAACATTATAGTAAAAATAAGTAAAAAGACTCAGTATATATTTACATTAATGGTATTATATGGTTTTTATGTGTCCCAAGACAATTTGTCTTTACCTGATGCAACCCAGCGAAGCCAAAAGGACACCCTTGATTAAAGCATTAATACCCCCTGGGAAGATACTGTATCTATCATAGGCTCTATGTGATCTTTTTCATTTGAGTAACTATGTACTTGTTGTTGTTGTTAGTGCTACAGGGTGGAGTCCAACTCATAGCAACCCTATGTACAACAGAAGGAAACACTACCTGATTCTGTGCCCTGCCTGGCCCTACGTCAGTGTTTCTCTGCGATTCAGAGGGTTTTTGATGGCTAATTGTTTTAGGACTGTTTTGGGAGTGGTCTTCCAGGTCCTTCTCCCATTTTTGCAGGTTGAGAATCAACACAGCCTCAGAGTATGCAGGACAAGCGCTCCTACCAACTGAACAAACACCCAGCCCAAGTATATACAGATGGATGTATAATTACACATATTCTTTAATTTCTTCAAATATTTTCCACTACACTTATCATTTGCTCTTGGAAATCCCTTTTATTTGAGAAAGTATGTACACAGGAATGAATAATTACACATACATTTACTCACATAGGCATAATTATAGATATTGTAAACATGTAAATATAGTGTATAAGATTTTTAGATGCTTCACTTTGTGGCCGAAACTTGGTACTTCATTGTGTAAGATTGTTGTCATTCAAGTAGGTGTGCTGTGGAATCTCACTGGGTTTTAAATTTTTATTTCTCTGATGATGAAGAATGGTAAGCACTTTTCCATGCAGTTTGACTTTTGATGTCCTTCTTCTATGGAGTATGTATTCAAGTCTGTTGTCCACTGTTGTATTGGGTTGATAATTTATTCTGTGTGTATTAAAAGTATTCAAAATATATTCTAAGTGCAAGTCATTTGTCGGACATATGCATTTCAAAAATATTCTCCCAATTTGTGTCCTTTTTCACTATTTAATGGGATGTATTAGAAAATAAAATTTTCTAATTTTGATAAAGTTCAACTTATCAACATTTATGTAATAATTAACACTTTTGTCCTGATTAAGAAATCTTTGCTTACTCCTAAGTCATGAAGATGTTTACATTTAGATCTATTTCTCACTAAAATTTACAGATATGGTCTATAGTTTTAAGTAAGGGAAAAAATCTGAATGTGATGATCCAACTCAGTAAGCATCTTCATTAAAAATACTATTGTTTCTCACTGCATAGCAGTGGTTGGTATTCTTATTAAGTGATCATATATAATTGAGTCTCTCTGGTTTCTCTCTCATATTCTATTGCTTTATTTATCATGTCTTAATATATAGTAATGGGAGAAGGATGTGGCAATCCACTCCCGAGGCAATCCTGAAACAGTTAGTCATTGAAAAGCCTATGAGGGTCTCTGTGAGTCGGACACAATTTGATGGCACCTGACAACAACAACAATATATAGTAACATGAAGTCCTCCCACTTTTTTCTTCTTCAAGATTATTGTGGCTATTACTGACTGTATTTTAATAAGCATTTTAGGATCACCTTGTCATTTTCCCTATTAACATCTTCACACATATGTGGTTGTATAGACATAGGCTGTGAAATCAATCTATTGACCCGATATATAAATTGACCCCATATATAAATTTGAAGGAAATTGACATTTTAATAATTTTTTTAAATCTATGAATATGGCAAATGTTCATATTAATTCAAATATATTTTAACTTCTTCCAATAACGTTTTGCAGGGGTTTATTTCTATTTTTGAGGGTTTTGATGATCTAACAAATAGTAGTTTTTAAAGTTTCCTATTTTAATGGAATATATAAATAAAATCAATATTTGCATATTGATCTTATAGTCAGAGAATATGTAAAATTGCATGTTTAATTATAGTAATTTTTCTATAGATTCTTATGACTTTTACACACATAATAATGTTGGCTTCAGGTAATAACAATTGTTTTCCCCGTCTAATCTTTGTTTTTTCTTACTTATTTTGAACAATGATAAACATAAAGGGTGGGTATCCTTGTCCTGAGATGCTTTCAATATTTCATCATTAGATAGATGCTTCTCTGCTTTTTTTCTGTGCATACACATGATCAGATTATGAAAATTTCCTGCAATTTTAATTTGCCAAAACCTTAAAAATTATGCATGAATGTTGTATTTTATTAAATGCATATTTTCCAACAAAGAAAAGCAAACTATTGTTCTGCTTTATTTTGGTGTTGTAATGAATTATATTTTCATATGTTTAATTAAATTTAATAATCCTAGAATAAATGAGGCTTGGTCAAGGTGCATTTTCCTTTTATACTCATATATATATATATATTTAGATTTGACTGTTATATTTTATACAGGATATTATATGCATATTTTCACAGGAGATAGATGCCTATTTTGTAATTCCAATTTTCCTGTAAGATTCTTATCTAGTTTTGGTGTCAAGAAACCTTAGGATAAATAAAGAAATATCCCTTCTTTTTCTTTTTTTCTTTTCTTTTTCTTTTCTCAGGAAAACCTCTTATTTTTTCATATGTAACCACACTGGTATTATGATTTTACTTTTTAAACTTGGAAGAATTCACCAGCAAAACCATAAAGGTCTGGAGTTTTCTTTGTGCATATAAATTTTTTTTTTCTTTTTTTCTTTTTCTTTCTTTCTTTTTTTTTTTTTTTTGTGTGATACTGGAGGTTGAACCCAGGGCCTCGTACATGCTTTTGTAAGTGCTCTACCACTGAGCCTCCAGCCTTTTTTGTACATTTTGAGACAGGGTCTCACAAAGTTGCTCAGGCTGCCCCTGGCCTTGAACATGTGATACTCCTGCCTCCAGCTCCCAAATCTCTAGGAGTGTTTTACAATGCCTAACAAAGTTATATTTTTCCAATATTTTATCTAGTTCTTCCAAATATTTAATCTATTTCTTCCAAAATTTTATTGACACAATTTGTGTGATTACGTTTATTCTTATCTTTAAATACTTGTAAAATCTATAAACAACAACAAATAGAATCTATAATGACATTGGGCTTTTTATTCCTAATGACCCTAACTAATGCCTTAATTTTTTTTTTTTTTTAGAGTACTTGAGGGTTAAACCCAGGATTTCAATCATGCTAGGCAAGTGCTCCACCATTTGGCTGCACCCTCAGCCCCTTCTCAATTTTTTATTTTGGGGGATTACAGGCATGCATGATAGTGCCCAGTCTGCTTTTTTTTCTTATCGAATTTACTAAGGGTTTATTGACTTTATTAGCCTCAAAAAAAATACCTTCAATCCTTTTGAATTTTTGCATTACATTTTTTTTCCTATTTTTTTCACTTGTACTTCTTTACAGAATTTTGTTTAATTTGCTCTTTTTCCTGTTAGTTCCTTGAGATGAATACTTAGGTTGGAGATTTTTATCTCATATATATATGTCTAAAAACTTAGGTTTCCTTCTAAGCTTAGCTCTAACTTCATCCCATAAAACTTGATTTGTTATGTTTTAATTTTCATTCATTTCAAAATAATTTTTAATTTCCCTTAAGATTTCTGTTTTGACCTGTGGGTTAAGGAAAAATATATTACCTAACTTATAAATTTTTGGAAAAGTTCCAGTTAAATTTATTCTTTATCTGTAGTTTAATTCCATTGCTGTCGGATGAATATACTATGTATGATTCCAATACTTTGAAATACTTTGAGACTGGCTTTATAGCCCAGCATATGGCCTATTAATGTTCATTTGCTCTGAAAACAATGTGGTACATGCAGGTGTTGGGTGTAGAGGTTTAATAGTGTCAATTAGGTCAAGACTGTAAATGGTGTCTTCAAATCTTTTAATCCTCTGTGGATTTTTAGACTTGTTTTTAAATCAGTTAATAAAAGAAGTGCATTATAGTTTCCGACAATAAGTGTATGCTTCTCAAGTTTTCTATCTTTTCTCATCCTGTTTCAATGATTATTTCTCTCCTATCACGTTATATAATGTCATTTCTGATTTGATTATAGTAAGTTGTTATTTGTCTATTTTTTAATTGTGAAAATCTCATATTTTAATTTTAATTGTTTTATTATTATATTTTATTATCTTTTTTGGTTCTTGAGACCGAATGAAGGGCCTCATGCATGCTAGGCAGGTGCTCCACCTCTGCGTTGTTTCCCTAGCCCATTTTTAAATTTTTTATCTTGAGGCAGAGTCTTGCTAAGTTGAATAGGCTGCCTCTGGCCTCAAACTCATGATCATCCTGCCTCAGCCTCCTGAGTCATTACAATTACCAGTGTATGACATGGCGCCTGGCTCTCATACTTTAGTTTTTAATTAGAATTCCAGCTTTTCTTTTTTTTACCTTATCAATTTCCCTTTTACCTTTATTATTTCCTTCTTTTTGGAGTATATATTTGTGTATGTGTATGTATACTGTTCTTTTTCTAACTTTTTGAATTAATTCATTTATATTGACAAATTTTTAGGGTTATTGCTTTTTCTCTGAGAACTGTGTGAAATATACCCCACAAATACTGTTATATTGTGTTTCCATTCCCCCCTTTTTTTTAAGCTATTATATAATATAATTTCAGTTTGTATTTTGACTTGGATCCAAGAGTTGTTAAATGGGATGTTTTATATTACACATATATTTCTTAACTTTAATTGACACATAGTAATAGAACATACATTTAGGGTACAGTTTAACATTTAAATACCTGTGTAGGACATGTGGGGGCTGGGGTTTAGCTCAGTTGGTAGAGCACTGCGCTGCAGTCTCTGAGGTCCCGAGTTCAATTCCCAGCACTGCAAAAATGGGAGAAGGGCCTAGCAATCCACTCCCAAGGCAATCCCAAAATAGTCAGACACTGAAAACCCTATGAGGGTCACTATGAGTCAGATACCGACTAGACGGCACTAACAACAACAACATAGGACATGTAATGATTAAATCAAGATAATTAGCATATAATGTCAGAAATACATCATTTCTTTATGTTGGGAACATTCAAAATCCTCTCTGCTAGCTATTTTGAAATATTCAATTATTTTCAACCATGGTTATCCTACTGTGCTAAAGAACATAAAAAGGTTATTCCTCATATTCAAATCCACCCTGCATTCTTTAACTATCCTTTCACTATACTTTCTCCACCCCTCCCACCTCCATAGCTTTCAATTCTGTACTTCCTTGAGATCAACATTTTAGTTTCTACAAACAAGTGAGAACATGGAATATTTGTCTTTCTGTGCCTAACTTATTTCACTTAATATAATATCCTCTAGTTCCACCCATATTATTGCAAATGAGAGAATTTCATTATTATGGCTGAATAATATTTATTACACACACATATTATTTTCTTATCCACCTATCTATCAACTGACACCCTGAGTTGATTCCATAGGTTGGCTACTGTGAATATGCAAATGCAAATGCCTTTCACTTACTGATTTTAATTCCTCTGGATATACACCCAGTAATGGGACAATAGGATCATATGGCACTTCTGTGTCTACTTTTGTAAGAAATCTTCATAATGTTTTCTATGACAACTATACAAACATACCCATTCAAAGTGTATGAGAGTTCTCCTTTCTCTACATTCTCTCCCCTTTCTTGTGATCATTTGGCATTTTTTGTTTTTTTTTGATAATAGCCAATCTAACTGGGGTGAGATAATATCTCATTGTTTCAATTTGCATTTTTTTGATGATTAGTGATGTTGATAATTTTTAAAATCATTGTTGGCTATTTGTATATCCTATTTTGAGGGATGTCTACTCAGTTCATTCACTTTATTTTATTTTATTTTTTTTGGTACTGGCGGTACTGAACCCAGGGCCTTGTGCTTGCATGCTCTACAAGTGCTGGACCACTGAGCTGCACCCTCAGCCCATTTTTTTACTTTTTGAGACAGGGTCTTGCTAAGTTATGCAGATTGTCTCTGGTCTTGAACTTGCAATCCTCCTGCCTCCACCTCTGAGCCGCTGGGATTACAGGCGTGGGCCACTGCACCTGAATTCATTCACTTATTTTTTAATCAGATTTTTTTTTTTTGCTATTGAATTGTGTGGGTCCCTTTTATATTTTGGAAATGAATACCTTGTTGGGTAAATAGTTTGAGAATATGTTTTCCCATTCTGTAGGTTATCTTTTTTTACCTGTTTATTGTTTGTTTTTTTCATATTGTTGTTGTTAGATGCTGTCAAGTCTGGTCTGACTCATAGAGACCCTATGTATACCAAATGAAACACTATCCAATGTTTTGCCATGAGCACTGTCTTCTTTAGCTTAAGCCTATTGTGGTAGACACTATGTCAAGCCATCTAGTTGAGGGTCTTCCTTTTTTTGGTTGACCCACCATGCTCCCAGACATGATATCTTTCTGCAGGGATTGGTCCTTCCTGACAACATGTCCAAAATACATCAGACACAGTCTACCCACCCCTTGTTTCCAAGGAGCATTCTAGTTGCACTTCTTCCGGGATAGATCTGTTGGTTCTTTTGGCGGTCCATGGTATATTCAGTATTTGTTTCCAGCACCATAATTCAAAAGCATCAATCCTCCTGTCTCCCTTATTCAACGTCCAGCTTTCACAAGCATATGAAAATATCATGGCATGCATGAGTCAGGCACACCTTCATCTTCAATGTGACATCTTTACTTTTCAACACTATAAAGAGTTCTTTTGCATTAGCTTTTCCCAATGCAATGTGCCTTTTGATTTGTTGACTCCTCGTTCCTTGAGTGTTGATTGTAGAACCAAGTAAAGGAAAATTATGGACAACCTCAATCTTTTCTCCATTTATCATGAAGTTGCTTACTGACCCAATTGTAAGGAATTTTGTTTTCTTGATAGTGAGGCACAATCCACACTAAAGGCTGTGTTCTTTGATCTTCATCAGTAAATGTTTCAAATCTTCTTCACTTTCGGCAAGCAGAGTTATGTCATCTGCATAGCGCCGGTTGTTATTGAATCTTCCCCCAGTCCTGATGCTGCATTCTCCTTCATAAGGTCTAGCTTCTTGGATTATTTACCCAGCATGGGGATTGAGGAGGTGTGGTGAAGGGTTTGATGAAATCTTATTTGTCAATTTTTGCTTTTGTTGCCTGTGCGTTGGTGGTCATTGAAAAAAATCCTTGCCCAAAATGTATTGAAACCTTCCTCTATAGTTTTAGTTCTTACATTTAAGTCTTTGATCAATTTCAAATTGAGGGTTTTTTTTTTTTTTTTTGGGTACTGGGAATTGAACCCAGGGTCTCGCGCTTGCATGTTCTGCAAGTACTGGACCACTGAGCTGCACCATCAGCCCATTTTTTTTTTCACTTTTTGAGACAGGGTCTCACTAAATTACACAGACTGCCTCTGGTCTTGAACTTGCGATCCTCTTGCATCTGCCTCCCGAGCTGCTGGGATTACAGGTGTGTGCCACCACGCCCGGCTCAAATTAATTTTGTATGCAGTGAGAGAATTCAGTTTCTTTCTTCTGCATGCAGATATCCAGTTTCGCTAGCACCACTTATGGAAGAGTCTATCTTTTCCCCAATGGGTATTCTTGGTGTTTTTGTTGAAAATCAGTTGACTATAAACCTGTAGATTTACTTTCAGCTTCTCTATTCTATTCTATTTTTCCTATATATCTATTTTTATGCCAGCACCCTGTCGTTTTGTGTACTATTGCTTTGTAGTATGCTTTTGAATCAAGTATTGTATTGCCCCCAGCCTTTTATGCTCAAGATTTTTTTTTTTTTTGGTCAATTGCTTTTTCTGCATCAATTAAGATGTCTAGTGTGGTACAGGAATTCAAATGCATACTTTTGCTTGTAGATAACTAGTTGTACCTGTGCTATGGTATTGCTTTTGGGAAATAGGGTCTCACTGTGCAGCCCTGACTGGCCTCAAGCTTGTGATCCTCTTGCCTCTACCTTCTAAGTGCTGGAATCACAGGAATGTACCACCAGTCACCTTTCAGTTCTACTCCATTTTATTTGATTCAATTTATGCCAGCCTCACATGTCTTGTTTACTGTATCCTTGTATTACATGTTAAAATCAGATACTATGGTTCTTCCAGTTTATTCTTTTTCAAATTTGTTTTAGATATTGTAGATTCCTTAATTTTCTATAAGATATTTCGGATCAGTTTTCCAATTTTGCAGAACATGCACCTGGGATTTTGATGGCAATTATATGTGCACTTAATTTGGAGAGTAGTTCAAACTTAATATCACATCTCCCAATTTTTAAACATGGACTTCAATCAGTTTATTCACTTTTTAAAAATCTTTTCTCAATGATATTTTATAGCTTCCAGAGCTTAAGTGATTAAACATTGTTCTATATATTTTATTCTTTTTAATACTGTTGTAAATGGAATTGTTTTCTTAACTTCAGTTTTGGATTGCTCATTGAAGTGTATAGAAATAAAATCTACTTTTGTATATTGATCATGTTTCCTGCAACCTTGTTGAAATCATTTATAAAATTAGTCATAATAGTGCTTTCAGTGGATTTTTAAAAAGGATTTTCCATATGCAAAATCATGTTATCTAAAAATAGAGACTATTATACCTCATTTTAATATTGATGGCATTTATTTATTTATTTTTACTTACCTAATTTCTGGGCTAGATTCTCTATATAATATAAAATAGAAGCTGTTAGAGCAGGTATCATTGCTCTATTCCTGACATAGAAGGATAGAACAGGACACTTTTATATCACCAAATGTGGTACAATCTGTAGGTTTCCAGCTGAGGAAGTTCCTTTCCAATGTGTGTGTGTGTGTGTGTGTGTGTGTGTGTGTGTGCGTGTGTGTGAAAGAGAGAGAGAGAGAGAGAGAGAGAGAGAGAGAGAGAGAGGGCGCTAGTTTGATATTGGGGGATTGAAACCAGGGACTCTCACATACTTGGTGTGTACTCTGCCACTGAGCTGCACCCCAGCATTTTTTTAAAAATGTTTTTTTTTTGATATAGAGTCTCAATAAGTTGTGCAGGCTGCCTCTTGCCTTGAACTTGAAATCTTCCTCCCTCAGCCTCCCGAGTTGCTGTGATTGTAAGTGTGTGCCCTGGCATCTGCTGTATGTGTGAGTTTAATTATGAAATAGGGTTAGATTTTGTCAGATGCTTTCTCTGTATCTATTGAGATGATCATGAAATCACATTAAATATAAGTGGACTAAACTCTCCAATCAAAAGGTAGAGATTAACAGTGAATATAAAAAGAAGATCCAAGTGTATGATGTCTATAAAAGATAGGTGTGTTTTCTTCCCTTGTTTTTATTAATATTTCTTATTATATTTATTTATTTCTGGATGATAAGACAACCCAGTAATTCTGGAATAAATCATGCTTAGTCATGTTTTAATATATTTTCTATGTTGCTAGATTTAGTGTTTATGATTTTTGTATCAGGATAATATTGACCTCATTGCAGGAGATAGGAGATATTCTCTCCTTCTCTATTTGTTGGAATATATTGTGCCTGTCTAGTTTTAATATATTTTATTTCAATGTTTGATAGATTTCAGTGAATCATATGGTCATATGGTTTTGTTTTTTATTAACTATCTCATACTATTTAACTTGGTATGAGTCTATTCAAATTTTGATTTTACTCTTGACTTCATTTCAGTAGTTTATATCTTAAAATACAACTCTTTTATCAGGATATTCTGAGTAATTTATATTTAATTATTTATAGAATTTGTTTAGAATCCTTTACAAAATTTCTGTAAGATCAGGAATGATGCATTTCCCTTATTATTGATTTCTGTAATTATAGTCTTCTTTTGATTTTTGGTCAATCTAGCTAAAAGTTATTAAATATTGGTCTTCCCAAAGTATCAATTTTTATTTTGATGATTCCTCTCTATTGATTTTCAATTTTCTATTTTTTTTACATTTAGTCTTTGTTATTTTTCACTCTGGTTTTTGTGGGTTTAATTTGCTCTTTCTTTTATGGTTGCTTATGTTGGAAGTTTAAATCATTGATTTGTGAGCATATTTATTTTTCAGGATAGGCATTTATAGATATACATTTCCTTATAAGTACTGTTTTTACCATCTCCCATAGGCTTAAGCATGTTTTGCTTTTGTTTTTACTCATCATGAAGCATTTATAATTTTCTTTGTGACTTATTAATTAATGCATTGGTTATTCAGCAATGTACTTTTTAATGTCTATGTATTTTTGACTTCCACGATTTTTTTTTCTGGTATTGATTTCTAATTATATTCCCTGATAGTCAGGGAACTGTTGTTGTTAGGTTCTGCTGAGTTGGGTCTAACTCATAGGGAACCTATGTAGGGTTTTCAATGGCTGATTTTTTTTTTCATGATTGCTTGGGGAATGGATTACCACATCCTTCTCTCAGTTTTGCAGTGCTAGGGATTGAACCCAGGGCCTCAGAAAGTGAAGAGCAGCAATCTACCAACTGAGATAAACTTGAATTGGGGCTGGGTTTAGCTCAGTTGGTAGAGTGCTCCTCTGTGGTCCCTGAGGCCCTGGGTTCTATCCCTAGCACCACAAAAATGGGAGAAGGACATGGCAATCCACTATGAGGGTCTCTTTGAGTTAGGTCACTATGAGTTAGGATGGCACTTAACAACAACAACAACATAGTCAGGGAACATACTCTGTGTAATTTCACTTCTTTTAAGTTTATTGAGGCTAGTCTTATAACCTAGGACATGGTCTACTTTAGAGACAGTTTCAAATGCACTTGAGGTGAATGAGTATTCTGCTGTTACTGAGAGTGGTATTCTCTAGGTCTCTTTATTCTAGTTACAGTGTTGTTCATGACTTTTGTTTATGTCTAGATATCTGTTACTGAAAGTGGAGTAGTAAAGTCTTCAACAATCATAGTAGAATTGTCTGTTCTTTACTCAGTTCTGTCAGATTAGGCTTTATGTATTGGACAGTTCTGTTCTTACATGCAACTCACCACATTCATTGAATGGAGTGCTCTTTTTGTTGTTGGGTGTCATTGAGTTGGATTTGATTCATAGTGACCCTATGTATAATAGAACAAAACACTACTCACCTCTGTGCCATACATGTGATCTTTTTTATGTTTGAATCTATTATTATAGCTACTATGTTTCTTTTCATTTTGAGTCATGCTATATCAGCAAAAGGAGGTTCTAGGGCTTTATTCAATGCCCATAATTAAGATTAACTCTACTTTTAGGAGGCAACTCTTCCCTAGTCATCTTTTGAATGCTTTTCAACATGGTGGGGGCTCATTTCTTGACACTATATTTGACAGTGCTTCTCTGCTTTCCTAGAGTTTTCAATGGCTAATTGTTTTGGGAGTGAGCTACTGGGTCCTTATCCTGAGTCTCTTTTAGTTTAGAAGCTCAGCTGAAACCTGTCCAGTATGAGTGGCCCTGCTGGTATGTGAAATACCAGTGGTATAGCTTCTGGCATCACAGCAACAGGCAAGCCCCCACAGCAGGACAAGCTGACAGACACATGGGGGATATTGCTCTACTAAATCTAAAAATTTTAGGTGCAGTTCTTCCTTAAAGAATTACTACATATTGATCTGTTCAATCTTATTCACAGGTAGGTAGAGAGCAAGGCCAGAAGCATCACTGCTTGTGTGTGTAATCAGTAAGCACCTAACTAAATAGGACTTTCTTCTAGGTGATCTTCAAGTACCTATTGGATGATGGCCAAATTTAGACAAATAATATTTATATCTTCTATAATCAGAGAAGGGCTGGGATTTAGCTCAGTTGGTAGAGCACTGTGCTGCAGTCTCTGAGGTCCCGAGTTCAATTCCCAGCACCACAAAAAAATGGGAGAAAGACTTGGCAATCCACTCCCAAGGCAATCCTGAAACAGTCAGCCATTGAAAACCCTATGAGGGTCACTATGAGTCGGATATCGACTCAACAGCACCTAACAACAACAATAATCAGAGAAAGTTATTGAGAGACAGAAAAATCTCAAATATACATAGCAAAAACATAATAATTATTTCATCTAAATGTTGATAAAATAATTTAACCATCCTTTAATTTTATTATATCTTCCAAATATTTTGTAATATGTGATTTTTATAATGAAAGAAAAAAACATCAGGATCTCAATTATAAATATATTCAGATAATCCTGATGTATTATAAGTAGTGAGGTTTTTTTTGATGAGTTCTTTTTTCTTTGTGCTTTCTGATATTTTCTATTTTACATATTAAAAATAACAGTTATTGAAGTGTCTTGGCTTTGTTTTTTATGTTATGTTTAGACGTTGCTTAATATTTATGTAGTGTAGTTAAGTTTTTTGTAGTTAGGCTATAATTAAAAGCAGAGTTTTTCTGCATGAAGGTAGTGAATATTTATGTATTTAAGTTATTAGCAAATTAAAGCACCATCTAAGGGCTTGAAAGTCTTGCTGGAATAGAGATATTAAGGTGTGATGTGAAACAGGACAGACACATTATGACTGCCAGTTAATCACATAGGGTCCCAGTGACAAGAAATTTAGTTTATGAGCATTTTGCTATTTCTGTTTCTGTTGGTGGCTGGGAGAATAGGAAAAGCAGGGGTAGAGAAGTCAGAGTGGACAGGGGGTGAGATCATGATTTAACTCCATTCAATGAACATGGATGAGCTGGTGGCTGAAAAACACCAAACCAGCCTACAAATAATTGAGGAAAGGAAAGCCAGCTGACAGTTGAGTGCACGTGG
Source organism: Pedetes capensis (assembly GCA_007922755.1). Taxonomy (NCBI): domain Eukaryota; kingdom Metazoa; phylum Chordata; class Mammalia; order Rodentia; family Pedetidae; genus Pedetes; species Pedetes capensis. The sequence goes on from VMDO01018595.1 coordinate 30,977, forward strand.
CAAAATAACCTCCGTCTGGACCTGAAATTACAGAGCAGAGTTGGAAGGAATTTGGACATAATATAAATAGGTGAGTGGCACAAAGGGACTCCTTCAACAATGTGCACAAGGCAAGGTTAGACTAAATCCAGACTGATACCTATTGAAGCTAATTCAAAGGGAACCAAATTATACTGGGGCATTGGGTTTCAAAGTTAACTTGCTTTGTAGTCACATTAACACTTTTAAAACTCTTTGTTGTGGTGACGATGGTAAGATGTGTAAAAAATCTCACCATTTTAACCATTTCAAGGGCACAATTCAGCATCACTGATCATACCCACAATGTTTCACAACAATCATCACTATTTCTAAAACCTTTCATCATCCCAAACAGAACCTCTGTAACCCTTAAACAAGGGTTCCTCAATCTCCCATCCCAGTGTTCCCAGCAATTTTTAATCTATTTTCTCAATCTGTGAATTTGTCTAATCCTGGTATTTCATGCCTGCAGCCATAGCACTGTGCTTCTGATCCCGTCAGATCTCGGAAGCTAAGCAGGGTCGGGCCTGGTTAGTACTTGGATGGGAGACCACCTGGGAACACCGGGTGCTATAGGCTTGGGAAAAGGACCTGGCAACCCAGTCCCAAAAAACAATTAGTCATTGAAAGCCCTATGAATAGCAGAGAAGTACTGACAATAGTGTTTTGCCTCTAGGGTCCTTATGAGTCAGAACCAATTTGATGGTACCTAACAGCAGCAACAGGTATTTAACATAAACAGAAGCAGACAATGCTTGTATTTTTGTACCTGGGTTATTTCACTCCGCATAATATTTTAATGTTTGTAAATGTCATAGTTTGTGTCAGAACTTCTTTCTGTTATTGTCTGAATAATATTTCATCCATTCATTTGGTGATGAACAGAAAGACTGTGCTCACCTTTTAGTTATTTTGAATAATGCTAGAATGACTATTCACTTACAAGTGTCTGTTTGATTCTCTGTTTTAATTCTTTTGGGTATGTGCCTAGGAGTGGAATTGTAGGTCACATAGTGATTATGTTTAACATTTTAAGTACTGGTAATATGGTTTTTCACAGTAGCAGCACCAATTGACATTACCACCAGCAAGTTATGAAGATTCCAAATTTTCCACTTCCTTGATAGGACCTGTTCTTCTGTTTCACTTTTAACTGTCACAGCTCTCCTACTCATATGAAGTGGTATCTGATTGCAGCTCTGACTTGCATGTTCCTAATGACTATTCATGCTGGGCATCCTTGCCTGTGCTTATTGGCAATTGGCCTATCTTCTTTGGAGAAATGTCTGTTCAAGTACTTTACCTATTTTAAATTTTTTTTGCCTTTTTCTTCTTAAGTTGTAGGAGGTTTTTTAAAAATATATTCTGCATGTTAAGCACTTTTCAGATATGTTATTTGCAAATATTTCTCTACTTTCATGGATTGTATTCTAACTTTTTGACAGTGTCCTTTGATGTATAAAAATTATTAATTTTGATAAAGTCTAATTCATCTATATTTTCTTGCTTGCCTTGGTGTTTAAGTATTTGTCAGCAAATCTTAGGTCATGAAAATTTTCCCCCTTTCTTTTCAAAAGAATTTTATGGTTTTAAATCTTATATATGCCATTGGTTCATTTTGAGTTCTCCTCTCCTCTTACTCCATCTCCTCCTCCTCTACCTCCTCCTCCTCCTTCTCTTCCTCCTACTCCTTCTCTTCTTCCTACTCCTTCTCTTCCTTCTCCTCCTCCTCCTCCTTTTCTTCTTCTTCTTCTTCTTCTTCTTCTTCTTCTTCTTCTTCTTCTTCTTCTTCTTCTTCTTTTTCTTCTTCTTCTTCTTCTTCTTCTTCTTCTTCTTCTTCTTCTTCTTCTTCTTCTTCTTCTTCCTCCTCCTCCTCCTCCTCTTCTTCCTCTTCCTCTTCATCTTTCTCCTCCTTCTCCTTTTCTGAGACAGAGTCTCACTTGATAGCCCAGGGCAGCCAGGAACTATCTGTGTAGCCCAGGCTGGTCTTGAACACCTAATCCTCTTGCCTCAGCCTCGTGAGTGCTGGGATTTCAGGTGTGCCCTGGCATGCCTGGTTATTTTGAGTTAAGTTTCTATATGATGTGAAGTAGAGGTCTGACTTCATTCTTTTGCATGTGAAAATCTAGTTCCAGGACCATATTCTGAAAAGACTTCTTTCTCAATTAACTGGGTTTGTAAATCTTGTCAAAAATTAATGGGCCACAGATACATGGGTTTATATTTTACCTACAACTCTCCACTCTATTCAATTGGTCTATATATGTATCTTAATTCCAGTACTATACCATCTTGCATACTGTAGTTTTGTTGTAAGTTATAAAATTGGAAGTTTTACTTTTTCAATAGTGTTTTACTTGTTCAAGGCCCTTTTAAATTACATATGAATTTAAAAGTTGGCTTTTATATTTCTGCAAAAGTGGCTATTGGCATTTTGATAAGGATTGCATTGAATCTATAAATCACTTTGAGTAGTATTAACATCTTATTAAGTCTTCCTTCTTGAACACATGAGGTTTTTCCATTTATTTAGTTCTTTAATTTCTTTCAGCAAAGTTTGGTAGTTGCAGTGTACAAGTCTTTTATCACCTTGGTTAAAGTGTTTAAAAATTTAAAACTACATATGTGTGTGAAAAGGAGAAAACTGACTTGAAAAGCTGACTAATTTATCCACTGGATCCTCAGCCTATGTTTGGGCAGCTGGATGTTCAGACACTAAGACCATAAGGCTGTTGAGAGCTTACACATCTCAAACAAGTAACCTGGAAATAAAAGGTGTCCCTACTTGATGAGCGAAAGTACAGCAAGTCTAGTTATACTTGTCTTGGATTTCTGAGCATGTGGAAACTTCTCAGGCAACTCTGAGCATTGATTAGTTAGGAGGTAATTGTAAGCTGGGAAGTTTCAGAATGTTAGGTGGATTGTTAGGTAGAGCTTCCAAAATTGTTCAGGAGTTTGGCATCTCTCTAACAGATAAAATAACAGACCTTATTGTGATAATTTTTCTTTTTTCTCAAAAGTAGTCATGAAACATTTTATATTTCACTTCAATTTATCAGGGCTTGCTATAAATGTTTCAGATTAAAACAAGACAAAATAAAATAAACAATAACAAAACCGGAAAAGCTAGCAGAATCCTAGACCGTCCTCAATCCCAGTTCTCCCGAACAGCCTCATGACAACTGGCTGGGTTCTGGGCACCTTTCCATGATGCCAGACTGACCTGCCTTCTGCAGATGTTTCCAGCCTTCCAGGGTTTGCAGAGCTGGAGGAGACCCTTCCATTGGAGCATCTCCTCCTAGCAAAGTGTTTCAAGGTTTTTACAACTCACAATATGTTGGAAGAAGAGATCTTAAGATTTTCCTGAATTTGCTTGGGCAATTTTAATTTCTTTCTGAGAATATCTAATAAAACTATATAGATTTTAAATTTTAACATTTAAGCTAGGACTTAACTGAGAATATTTGGGAGCATTTTCAGCATGAAGTCACAAATTGCCTCTCTGAATTTGGCTGCCTTTTTGCAGGTGGTCTTTTTCCTATTCTAGGGCAAAGCCTGAATTCTCTTCTACTTTTCTCCAAGTTCGGCTTGATTCCTCACAATGCTTGACACTCTGATGGCTGGAAAGTTGAGGGTATCAATGTCTCTCTTAAAATTTATGGTGTAGCTGCTTGGATTTTATAATAATGGAGGAATGATGTGGGAGTTGGTGGTGTAAAACAAATTATAGAGTTGTAGCTGAGGATTTATGAAAACCCTGGTGTGGTGTAAAAAGATCACATTTCTCAGAAAGTAGGTGTCAGTTCTCAACTAAGCTTCCTTGGACATAAAAAGAGAGGTGTAAAAGGTTTAAAAGGACTATTATTTGCAGCACTAATCAGAAAATGCTACTATACTAATATGTAACAGCATTTATTAGATGACTTTACAATATTTTGTTAGGTGTCCTTCAAAGTACCCCTCTGAGGTAGGTTATTAAGGCTCATTTTTGGATAATAAAGAATAATAGTAAACAGGATGATTATTAAGGCAATAGTAACCATGTGTTGCATATGCTTTGGCTGGACCACACACAGAAGATACCCAAGGAATAACTCTTGGATTGTATGGCAGCCCAGCCCTTCTACCTCTCTATATATTTAAAATGATATCAATAATATAGTAAAATATAAATAACATATAAAATAAAAAGTAAGCACACAAGTTCTTGGATTCACAGGGCTATCTTTTGGAAAAGCATATTTTGCAAAGTTCTGGGGAGTAATGACAAAGAATCCAGACTACCTGGTGAATTGTAAAGGTATGCTTGCCTGCACTCAAACCTGCAGAAAACCACTTTATGCCTAGTTGTTCCTTAGGCAGCAAGTATTTTAAAATTTTGTTTGGATTAAATGGAACCAGGAGAGAGCACCAGATTCTGAGTACTCTGGGCAAGGTTTGTCAAGTCACATATTTTTGTGTGTGGCCCAGCTTAAGAAGTGGCAGTCCCATAAGATGTCTCCCTGAAGCATTTGCAATGAGAAAACAAAAGGAAATGGTAATTAATGAAGGGGCTAGAAGAGGAATAGAGACATTGAAAGAAAACGTGAGAAAAATTAGGACCAAAGCAGACTGAAAATACATTTAAATAAATCCTTTGAGGCAGCAGAAAGAAGCCTGTTGGGTGAGAGATGAGAAGGAGGCAGATATGTAGAGAGAAGCTCTGGGAGATGGAGCAGGGCTGTGGAATGGGCAGTGCACCCGCTTGCCTCCTAGAAGCTTTCCAGCCTCCTGTTGCAGTTCCCATGGAGCTGTATGGAAAGGTCTAGGATTTCTGGGAGATCTCTGCATCTGTGCATTACATAAAATAATTCCCAAACCAATCACCTCTGGGAGTTTTTGTTGTTTTTCTGTTGTTTTGCCATGGTGGGGATTGCACTTAGGGCCCTAGGCATGGTAGGCTGTATCTTCAGCTCAAGAGGCTTCTTGAGTGGATCCTTTTATTTGAAACTCAAACCCTAAAATCAATAAACCCCCAATAAACTTCAGAATCCCCAGAAAATATGACATTTAGCACAAGATCCCTTTGCATAGTTTTGTTATTTCCAAGACTGATCACAGTGCTAAGATAGAAACACAGCTTTATATCCTATTGATGGGAGGGGTTGCTGAACACGGCTATGGGACTCAAATTACTGCCTGCTGTCAGGTTATGGACGAGGGCTATGGGGAAGATTGTGAAGAAGAAAACTTTCTGCCCATGATACAATTGCCCATTCCCCCATACCCACTGCCCCATAGCATGAAGCAGGCTGGTGGACGTGGCTGTGGCAAAAGTGAAAATGAAGGCTGAGAAGCAAGCTGATAGTTTTTTACAGATTGTTAGAATGTGACGTGTAGACTTCCGTTGGATCATAAGACTTCAGAGATCATGGGAGCTTAATAAGCATCTTATCCCATCTCCTCTTTTCATAGAAAAAGCTGAGACCTAGATGCTTGATGAGGGCTGGGGCTTAGCTCAGTTGGTAGAGCGCTGCTCCGCACTCTGAGGACACAGTTTCGATCCCTAGCATAGCAAAAATGGGAGAAGGATGTAACAATCCACTCCCAAAGCAATCCTGAAACAATCAGCCATTGAAAACCCTATGAGGGTCACTGTGATTCAGACTGGACTCAATGGCACCTAAAAACAACAACAGAGACTTGATAATGTTCCAGAAGATCACTGATTATCAGGTGCAGCATGGGAAACTGAGCCCTGGTTCCCTGCCTCCTATTCAGAGCTCTTTCCTCTTTGCCAAAAAGCTGGTTTCTTTTCTTGGGCTTCTCTCTGGGGCAGTTAGCTCAATGCCTCACCAACAGAGTGGGAGATGGACTGTGTGAATCTTAGAATTCACTAGAGAACCAGTGTTATGTTTCTTTGATGCCTGGAAACTGACAATGCTAGAGAAGTGGGAAATAAAAACACACCCTGCCCAGATTTGAGCATTTAAAACCTTTATACCTGAGGAACTGGTGCACATCAACTTTCAGGGTCTGGATACCAAACTGGCTTTCTCACTAAACAGAAATATGTTGTGCTCATAATTATGAATGCTTCATACAATTGATAAAGACTCACTTTGGGTAGAAGTTCTGGCCTACAAACCAAGGCCATAAGAGTAAACTCCTGGAATGTAAGCTACGCACACTGAGCAAAGTCAAAACTCAGCGTTATGGTTCAGATTTTTATTTCTTTGCATTGCGTATGTCATGAGATTGTTTTCTCCAAGAGGCTGAGTTTTAATTGACTTGTCACCTGTCGTATATTGTTCCCATTGAGCAAAAAGCCTGAAAATTCAGCTTGGAGAATTTGCCTGAAGCAAGGTGTCATAATCGTTCACAAATCACCACTGCAGCCTGTTTACACCACCTTTGCTCCACACGAGTCAGTGTAACCGAGCTCATTTGCCTTTTGTACCAAGGGAGAACCAGGTTCTATACAGTCATTGTTGCATAACTGTGGATATCATAACACTGCGTGGAAAGGCATCGGTGGGTCTACTGACCTGAATAATAGTTGAGCAAAGAGCATCAGAATAGAGGTGAGCAACACAAAGGCACACAGCACCAGCCGCCACTTATTGAGTGCCTGCTGAGTGTCATCATTATTTTACTTAATGTCCTCATACTTCTCTTATTGAATAACTTTTGCTGTTTGCATTTTATAGATGAGTAGACTAAAGTTCAGACAGATTCAGATCATGTGTCTAGGAAATGGCAGACCTGTCATTTAAGTTCAGGTGTGTTTTTCTTTAAAGGCCGTAAATTTGTTTAACCAGTACATTTGCCTGCCTCTTATATGACTGAGAGATTCTGGCAGTCATGGCAACTTGTGTTTGTACTTGACCCACAGAGGTGGAATATACACAAAGACAAGAGCTTGTTAGAAGCTGAACTGAACACAGCTGTCCATGGCTCAATAAGTGAACAACGCCTCATTAATACATATGTCGTGCATGGCACTGGGCTGCCTGCCATGGCAGGATCCAAGAAGGAGAAGAGTCAGGCTCTGCCCTCGAGGACCATGTGATGTAGTTGGGGCAACAAGATGTGCACACCAAGGGAAACCAGCAACACTGGGCTTATATAATAATAGATGACAAGAAATGCCTTCGGGGTAGGAAGGAATAATAAGATGTGAGGTAATTCCTTCCCCCAGGAGAACAGAGACTTGCCGTACAAACTATGCCAGAAAAATATTTATGAAATAGCTAAATTCATTTGAAATTGAGATGATTTTTGGGCTGCTGAGCTGCTGACCCCATTCAGGCTCTAAAGTTAGACTTTTTAGGAAAAGGTAGTATGTAGTCAGTGAGACTCTAGATGGTGCCTCTGTTTGGTCATACACCACATAGCTCTACAGAGGGAACACTTAGTTAAAGTGTGAGCTCCACCCACCCTTGCTGGAGACTGAGATATGGACAACAGATACTTACCGACTTGGAAAATATGGGAGTTATACTCCAGGAAGCAGGATAATGAAATTACAAAGTATTTTTTTCCATTCTCTAATTCCAAGAAAATGCATTTTAAAATTTAAAATTAAGAGCAAGTTAATTAAATGTTCCTGGCCTGTCACCTTCTTGGGTGGTCTTTATGAGTCAGTGAAATGGCATTTAAATGGTGTAATCGTAAACCACAATGTGTCTGTAACGTCCAGTAAGCTTGGCCTAGCATCTCCCCAGGAAATGGCCCACTGAGAAACAGAACAGGCCACCATCACAGAGTGTTGGCTCACTGCTTCCTCTCTGTGTCCTAAATGTGTCACCTCAGCATGCCAAGCTGACATGCCATGGCCCCACTGTCAGGCTTGTTTGTAAAAGCTCCCCAAACCCTTGTTTTACATGCTCCACGTCGTCTGCCCATGTCTGGCTGCTTACCGCCATGTCATCCATCAATGCCACACTGCATTCACCCAACTTCGCCAGCACCACGCTGTCCTTCCTCTTAACTGTGACTCATGCCCTCCCCTTGCTGAAAGGGAACCCTTAGAACATGTATAAAAGTTCAGTGTGGCCAAGCTGCCCAAGGTGGTGACTTTCCTGTAGTTACCAGAGCCTCCTTATCACTGTGCACTGATTGCTTATGATTGTCCGTCACATGCCTATCTTCGGGACCATATCTTGCTCCTGGTCTTCTAGCGGAACTCACGTGGGCAACACTCAAACTCCTAGCCTATCACAGGAATCACTTCTGTTCCCATGGTTAATGGCGTTGGTCGTTAGAAGATTTAGAGTATCTGTCGCTATCTTATCATTGATGTCAAAATAGAATCCAGCCCCAAAGAAAATCATAATAAAGCTCTTGTTTCTCTTGGAGGACAGGAAATTGGTATGATGCCAGTTGGGAGAACAGGCAGGGTTGGATGCAGATAGCTTTTCTTCACCCAAGTGTGGAATCCCTAAGATTATTTCTGGTTTCTGTATCTAAAAGATGTCATAGGTTTGCTTTTGTAAACCTGCCAAGGTCTGAGACCCGTCTTCTATATGCCAGGGGACTGGCAGCTTAATTGTTTAGGGGAAGTGATTGTGAGTGTGCCCCAGATGCTAATCCTTCTGATATTATTACCTCTGTCAGAAATTCCAATAGATAAGGAAAGCTTTGGCTGTACATGTGAGGTACTTTTGAACCACTTTTTTTTTCTTTTTTTCTTTTTAAAGTCATGAAGGAAAGAGGTAGGTCTCCTTATTTACCTTCTTAGCACCCATAAAATATTCTACCAAGAAGTTGATCTGAGATCCAGTCTAGAACCTTGAAGTCCACCAAAGTATCAACTGTGAACGCTCTTCTCTCTGTCATAGACATATTATCCTGAAGAACTACCTCTGCTTCACTGAGCTCTTGTTCCTTTAAAAAGCCCTTCCAGTAACATCAGAAAGTACCTTCTCATTTGTCTCTTCTATACCCTCTCTTTAAACCTGTTAGCCTTGTGAACTTATATTTGTCTAAAGTCCAACTTGTCACAGTTTCTACATAAAGTGAATTAAAAATTTACGTTCTAGAGAAGGATTTCTTGACATAATAGTCAGCTCTGTTCTGGTTGATAATTTTACTAGCTGAAAATCTCCCGGCTAAAGTGATGGGAAAGCACATAGGCTACTCTTTCTGCTCTCTCTTATGAATTTATTCCTGGGTTTCCCTGTTGGCCAGTTTTCTGTTCTCCTCATTTCTTGACCTTGACAGTGAAACATCTTTGTTCTTGTAGAGAGTGCACCAGTGGTTACCCGGTATTTTTTTATATTATAAAGTTAAAGACAGGAGAACCAGGAAGTTTAAAGAACCTTGTCAAATTATGAGGGGATACTGCTGCAGGGCACACTGAGCAACATACCTCTTTCAGTTTCCCTAGATCCTCTGGCTCGTTCAGCCTCAAAGCAGAGATATGAATCTCTGCTCAGGGTAGGGAAGCTGGGTGGAGTAGGTAAGTGAGGAAACTGCTGGGTGATGATTGTATCGATGATATAGATGATTATATATTTTATAGAACTGATGGTAATTCTACAAAGTCACATGCATGCCAAATAAACCAGAAAGAAAAATTTCTTTGGGGAAAAGAAATTGGCATTCTTAAATGCTGCAGTATTACCAGAGCCTCCCTTCTCTGCAAGATTTGCTTTTACAGATTAAAAAAGGAAAGAAAGGGTAAAGAGTTAGAGGACCTTGGCATACATCCCTGAGGCAGAAAATGTGTCCTCACCGGAAGGTGAAAGCCAGTGTGAATGGTGCCTTAAAGGCAGTTCAAGAGGTACTCATTAATCAACAAGTATTTATTTAGCACTGTTTTCAGAACTGTGCCTGGGGCTCTGGTAGGATAATAAAAGAAGTATAAAATAGAATCCATATCCCAAAGAATTTATGCCTTAATTGAGGAGAGAAGAAATAATAAGAGGCAGTTTAGAATAAATGCTAAATCATATGTCTCAGATTGTAAGAACTATAAGAAAGAGGAAGGTTACCAATGACACCTGGAATAGTGGAGCCTTTGCCGAGGTGATAGAGCTTGAAAGATGTATTAAATATAGTTAAGATGACCCTCACATTAATTAATTCTGAGAATTAATTAATTCTAATGTTAGGGAATGTGACTTAGGATACAGCTCTATTGTCACTATTCTCTTTAATTACAAAGAGAAAGGATTAACCTATACCATGAAGGCATTTCAAATACATAGCCACCTTCAAAACAATTTATAGGCATGCCACTTAAGTAGTGGGGTTTCTGCTAATTGATCCCATTTCTCTTCTCCACTTTTTCTCCCCCTGTAGGTTCTGTAACCTTTTAAAGTTTTTGAACTCTAACTCTGCATTAATCTATTTTGCACTATGTGCAAATTCTCTTGGCCTTAGTCTGGAGATGTGCCTGAGGACTCAGAATAAGAAACTCTTTTCCATTTTATAATTCAGAAATGAGCTACCCACCCAGCACTTTTGCAAGAGTCCACAGGGCAGCCAGCTCTACATTCCTAGGTGACAGCCAAATGGCATTGCCTGTTGACAGTGTGCCTTGCAGAGGAACACAAGCTGCCACTTCCTGTCCATCTCTCCGTATGCCCTGGAAAAACTTCTCTGCCATTATTTTATGTCATCTTGAATTAGTTTACAAGTTGCAAAAGAGAACAGTTCCACCTCCCCCACATCCCCCTCATTTTGTTCTCTCACATCAACGTGAAATGCCTTGCAGAGTTCAAGAACAGGCTGTCAGGGCACAGTGATAACAATCCTAACTTGTATTTGTATTTGTGATGCATTTTCAGATTCTTTTTCTCATTCAGCTTTT